>CAJUYI010002556.1:0-11543 GCA_910591695.1 Galerucella pusilla | reverse complement strand
ATCTTAATTTTAAATATTAAAGCTATTAAAATTTTTAACATGTCGCTCCACTACCCACTACAAACAACTGACCTACTAATCTAGTGACCATGACCACTTTTGCTTTCGATGGATTGTGATAAATGTGTTGAGAAAGTCATTTATTTATATTGAAAGTAAAAGTGTGTACTCCATTGCGAATATTGTTTCAATAAACTTTATTTGAGAAAAGAAACTGGAACCGCTGCAGGAATTTGTGTATTATTTCGATTGTTTGTTAACCAGTTATTACGAGATTTTTGTAACTATGCCAACGTCAGGGCTATTATTGTTCGTGGGTCAAATTGATGGCGCATAAAATATTTTTTTTGCAAATTAATCGGGTTTTGAATCCAACGAAAATTTTGAATTTTTTGCTAAAAGAATCACTTTTTGAATCGTTCGTTATATTGGTCAATTCTGGTAACTGAAAGTCGAATAATGGCCACCAATATGGTGTTAAACAAAAATTTGATATTTTCTCAATGTTGATAGTTAGTGGGGAACAAAATAATAAAGTCAATTATTTTTAATGTTTTTATTCTCACAAGGTATTTATGTTGATTTGCAACTTCAACTTTTTGATCTTCAGCTTAATTGGTACCTATAATTTATTACCAATATTTCTGTTACACCCTGTATACAAGTTACAGAGATTTATTAAGGATTTCTTCACAAGATACCATTTTATGGAGTGACAAAATTTTACAACTTTTGGATTCCACATATTATATAGCAACATAATTTAAATATTAATTAGAATTCAAATTAGTATATATGTATTATAACTGTTGCTATATATTTTTGTTTCATGTAATAGTTTTTATTATTTAATCGACCTACTTAGCTTGGTCTATAAATTGTTGTAATTTTTTTGGTGGCGCTCCATTTTGCTTTTACCAGATATTATTTGGCAGATGTCCATTTACCATACAGGCAAGTTCAACACATTATTAGAAAGAGGTATCAACAGCTCTACATGCAAATGGATAGAATGCTCGAGCATAGGAGATGAAACGTGAACTTTGCGTTCAGCCTTTCAGCTTTTAGATTTATCATTGAATTTTTTTTAGAATTTTGGTTTTTGGTGGAATAGTCCATGTATATTTCCTAAAAATATTGCTTTCCAAATATTTAATAAATTATTTCACTTTTATGATTTGTGGTGGAATAAACTACTAGACCAAAAATCAATATTCTAGATGTATTTTACCGCGAAATTTAACATTTTGAACTGTCTAAATAAGAATGAGAAAGGTTCCGGGAGGTCTTCTCTCATCGTCTGTCGACAAAGCAGCATAAGTGGAACTGTGCAGTAATCTATTGATTAAATTTTTTCTACCTGTTTAAAAACAAAAGATTCCGTTTTACCTTAATCTGAATTACTGCACAGTTTTTGGAGTTCCTATACAAGTTCATGGGAATAACAGTTCATGACAAACAAGTTCCTGCGTCAACAAATAGTCTGATTTCCTGATGCACGATTCCCTGGTATGAAAAATAACCAGTTTTCCCTTGTGCAGTTCTTGATGTACAAAGTTTCCGGAAAACATTTTCCTTGATTTATCAGTATATGAAAATTCATCCAGAGTACATATAGATCGACAGCTTCATCATCAACATAATCTTCATCATCATAGGCGAGCGGTGTGCACCCCTGAAAAGATGCACGAGTTGACCGACCAATACAAATAGATACAATATATGTTTTCACGAGAGATTTTTTTCGAAAAATCCATTTTTCGGTCGATTTTTGACTTTGAATTGCCGATAACTTGAAAACAAAGCATTTTTCGAAAAAATATCAAGATTCAAAAAGTGTTTATTTTTATCCATTTCACCTTAAGAAATTAGCGTAACGATTTTTTTATTTTCCGTAAATTTGCAAGTTTTTGGTTAATAACAAATGACTGACCATCGGGACAAAAAAGTTTTATTAAGGTTTTTTGTTCCTAATAATATATATAATTAATCTATCCTAATTGGTTTTTTCCTTGCGTTTTGTAGTGGTACATTTTTTTTTACTCTGTTAATTTATTTATTATACAGAAGCTTCAAGTTCTTTTTTTTAAACAGATTAAAAGTTAGCTGACCATTAAATTTGATTTTCTTTCTAATTTTCTTTTAGGAAAGAAAATTAGTGGCGCCCTAAAATAGCTTTTTCTGTTTTTCTAGTTTTGCCAATATTAATTTGTTTTTCTTAAGATTAATAAGGTAGCAAAGCCCTGCGTTTTTATCCAGGTTTTCTTATGATTTATCATTGGAATAGTTGTTAATCGATACACACTTCAATACACAAAATCACCAAACTGAGTGATACATATTTTGAAAACAAAAATAATCATACACAAAAAAAAATAACAACAAACGCGTTTTATTAATAACATTTCCAAAATAAGCGGAAAAAGCGCTATCCCAATAAAAACCGTTCCTAGAACGTGCACTTCACTGGATTTCATTTCTAGTAGACTATCATATCTATGGAATGTCATAAAATAAAATATTTATTTCACATTTTACCAGAGATATGATGTACTATGAATGGACCTTAAGAAAATTTGACAACAAAGTTTTGTAGTCTTAAACTTCAAAATATTATTGATTGTCTAGTTGTCATATTTTTTTCGTTGTGTCAGATAGGGACCAAAAATTATTTCATCATTAGTTAATCTTGACAACGGTAGCTGGAACGCTACCGAAACGTCGAAATAAAAAATAAAAAACATTATTGTGGTTTTATTCCCAAAAAATAAGAGAAAAAATTATATTATGTATTCTTATTAAAGCATTCGAGCTTTTGCTGTATACCAAGCTCTGTTAGAAATATTTTCGATTTGTGTAAAACAGTGAAAATTATAATAATAAATATTTCTCCTAATTTTAGAAATTTAGCATACTTAATACGTCTTGGCCAGTCGCTGGCTTTCATTGGCGAACAAATAAATTTAATAGTGTTTCAAAGAGTAATCTGTAGGTTGAATGATCAAAGCATATGGACGACAAACAGATTGCGAAAAGTCTATTCGAGACATACGATTTACACAAGTGCGACATTGAAAATATGAGAAAAACTACCTGAAAAAGAGAGAAGAATAATTGTGCACAGTCAGCGTTGGGCGTGTTTTCAGTGCCCCCATATTTCAAGCGCTGTGCCAAATGTACTTATCTGTAAAAGTTATTCCCAATAGTAGTAGTAGTGGAGAACGGGATAATTATCTAATAATCGTGTACTTCTATAAAATCGTAATAATATTCCACTGATATCAAGAATGTCGACAATAATTTGTTACCTGCTGAAAATTCCTGCATTTACTTGTTGCAATTACAGAAATTAAGTAAGTCCGACAACTTCATTGATACTTATTATGCATATAAAAGTTTAAAACACGGCCATGAATAATTTAATCTGATATCCGTATTGGGAGAATTTAAAAATATCATTCCGATTGCCTACTGAAATTGATTTCGTCATTGTAATGAAACAGTTGCACCTGTTACTTAACAATTTGTAATACGAGGGTTGTCTTTTAAGTGTTGCATATAACAACATATAGTTGGCACCTGTCAACAAAAAATCAATTGTCAAAATTAACTATCATGTTTAGTTGACATAGCGCCAGTTTCAGACCGTTTCGTGCGTAAAGAGTGCGTAAAGAGGAAAAGTATCACTCTCCGCACTAGTTAGGTAAACTACTATTTTGTACCACTGCCATCAAAAGTGACATTTTTAATGCCTGTCAAACGTGTTAAAAGAAGACGTTTACAAAGTAGCGTGTTAAAGTAAAATACTTTCAGCACTAGTGTTAAAAAAGATATAATCATTAATTTTTTTAAACAAATAGAAGTAAACGAGACATAATGATTCAATGTTTAATGTAACTTCCAATATTATAATCTATTAACATTAATGATACAATTCGAAAAACTGTTAAGATACCTTGCATTTTTGAACTAGCCGAGTTGCCAATTACATCAGCACTAAAAGTCAGTTCATGAAATGGAGTGCATGTATTGCTGCAGCTTGCAGACGGCATAATTCTTTCAGCAATTGCATTTTTATGAATAATAGACTGATCGATGTAACCCCCAGCTACTGTTGTGCTATTTTATCTCCGTTATATTTGCTCCAGAGTCTGCCAGAAAAGAAGCAGAAGACCTTCTATAACAGTGACCTGTACATTACTTTGTATCCGGTAGGTTCAAAAACTCAGCAACCAATGAGGGCGCGTTTTCCCAAACGTATTTATACCAGCTGGGTTCATAGTGCATTTATAATTTGAGTTTTACAGAAAAAAACGTTCATGAATAATAGCAGAAGTGCTTAGTGCAGCGTATTTATTAAAATAGTCAATATATTTTAGTAATGCAAAAAGAACGACTTATTTTCGTTTTAGTATTTGGAATTTGAACTATCAATGATGTATCTAATAAATAATAATAAATGGCACAATTCTTCACGTCGGCAAGCTCAATATATTCCGAAAATAGTAGCAACTTTTACCATCAAGTATGTTTCATCTGGCGCCTCATTTATAAATTTCTGAACTTGTTAACACAAATGTTTTTGATTATTTGGGACTGTAACCATAATTTTTCCTCTTTAAGGGGCATCTACCAAATTCGACCTTGCACAATTATGCTTTGTATTTCCCTACGTCCTCACGTTTAAGTTCACATAAAGAAAATTTTATTAGAAATATGAAAGCTCCGCAACATTTAGGTAGCCAAGCGGATTTTGGTTCACGTACTACTCTATAAGCTCCGTCAGTACTGAACTGGGAGACCGCCGAGACCGGCGAGCGTTGTATCAACAATGGAACAGCACGCGACTACCGAAGCAGAGAGACAATGTCAGTCATAGAAGGATAGAAAAGCAAGAGATGGATTTTTATCCGATATTTTAGTGGTAGCAACCGAATTTCAATAGGGAATTGTACGGTCATAAGTAATTTGAGGATTCTGAGATTTTTTTATAGTATTCATAAAGCTTCAAATTAGACTTCTTATCAATTATTTTTTCCATTTAATCCATATTTAATTCTTCACAAGGGCTCAAACTTTGCTTAATATGTGTAATTACCTCATGATTCGTATTTTTTTCTACAAAATTTGGTTAGCATTTCAAAGTTTTTATTCGATGAGAACTCTAAGTTCAACATTAATCTACATGATATATTTTTTTCTCAATTTTCAATACATCCATTACCTCAAAATTCTTTGCCAAAAATACTTCGATATTTTGTCAAATCGCTGCCGATAGATTCCCCTTAAGAATGCTATTACGTGGAAATATTTACTTACATCAAACCCATTTTTAACAAGCGCACTCGATTTTATCATAGAAAACTTACTCCACAAAGCTGACGCGTTCCATATTTTTGATTTCTCTTCTAGATATGCCAAGAAAACGGATTCACTGAAGTTTCCTTCAACTTTTTCCATTCTACACCCCTTGAGAAAATTAGAATATGTAAAATCATACTGCTGAGCAGATTTTTTCGGTAACAATTCAAATGCAGCCTCTTCAACATCATCAGAAATACATCAATACTATCTCTCATTATGCGAGATGAATATTAAACACCAGCAAGAGCTTTTAATAAAAAGCATGAACTGTAAACAATATTGTTTGTTGGTAACTAAGTGATTTAGCGTCATCTAGCATGGTCAGTTCAATCACAAAATAAAATGTTACTTTCAACACTACTATCATAAATAGCTATCTTACTGCCCAGGAAGTAAAATTGTTAATTATATGATCGATAAATGTCACTAAAAACGTTTAATGTAAATCCGAGAGAAATACATTTTTGATTCAGTACAGCCATTGTAACGAGATCCATCCAAGATACGTCGGTAACATCATAATCGAACATGAATTACAGAAAACTTATAAATAAACATGACGTATTTTATAATAAATACCACAAATATATAAAAAAAACAACGTTATAAGGGCACTTTACTGCACTAAACGTGACATACTGACCCACTAGCATTGGCACTACATCGTAATGTTGTATATGACAAGCATGTCAAGGCTTGAAAAAACTAATGTTTAGGTGCAGTTAAGGCCACACTGATAGTTTATTTATATATTTGTATCGTGTCGATTATTTAAAATGCACACTGCCTACCATTTTTGTTTCATTACATGGGCGCGCTTGCGAAAAACCTGTTTTCTCTAACTAGTAATTTAAATTTTATATTTTAATAAATATTAATGAGATAATAATTTAATTAAACTTTTTCTAAAAAAATGCCAATTTTGAAAAATGGTTTGTATGAAAATTTGAATGCAAGACCTTTATCACTGGATACAATATTAGAGTACTATACAGTGCGGGCAAAAAGTATCGCATACATTCATTATTTGCTAAATAAATAGTTAAGTGTGTAAATTTAATTTAATTTGCTATTATTTAAAAGGTGGACAAAGGTCGCTGCAACCAAGATGTCTTTCGTCTAAATAAATGCCAATGAAGTATTTGGAAGGCGCGCAAGCTAGTTGTTTCCTAGTAGGAAACATATACACATACATAAACTTATTAATTTCAGCTGGTTCTCTATTTCGGGCAATATTGTAATGAGCTCTTTTGTCTCCTATTATTCTGTAGATACAGTCCGCGTTTTTCAACAGACTATACTCCCTAAGGGGTCGCTGTTGACCTAGCCTAAGTTTCGGGCAAAACTGTTCCCCGAGCTACCCAAGTCCTAAAAGACATTGCTTTAAACAACCCAGATTGCCCCAATGCGCAGCACGCTATCATTCATCAGACTTACATGGACTACACCAGACTATAGCTCCATATGTGATGGTGGGTATTATCACAGTTTTGCCAATGAACCACCTCGGGTCGTATTTCCCAGTTTTTGCCAATAATTCTTCTGTATTGTCAGAAAAGCCTAGTTGTCCTGGTAGTGATTTTTTCTAGATGAAAACGATAATTGTTTTTGTCTGATTTACGTATAATAACATGGCGACCATCATTAATGACATAAGTTTTTAAAATTGATTTGTCTTAACTATCCATTATTAAAGATAAAGAGGTGTGTCACATTAAATTAGTATAATTTTAACAGAATAATTAATAAAGCAGCTTTAGCAAAAACCAACAATAATACTTTTAATTATTTAGCCGACCTAGATTTTTGTTTACACTCGAACACACATAACGCTAATTAACTATGAGATAATTCCATTATATTCAAATAGTGAAAAAAAAATTGAAAGACCTCGACACAGTTTTCCTAAAAATTTTTTAATATTAAAATAAAACTATTATGTGCAATTTAAGGTATAAATTGATTAAAAATACCAGTATAAAACAAAATTGAAATAAGTGGAAAAAGTTTTCAAGTTGAGCGGTTTTATTGATAATGCACAAAATGATGACAAATAATTCGATAGGGCCTAGGTACCAATCAACACACTCTATTTATCAATCTAGGGCATGTTTGTATGTATTTTGAGGTGACATTTACTGAGACCTAAAAGATCTATATAATCTAGGGCATTGATCAGACACAAAAAAATAAAAACGTGGGGCACCTGAAATATTCATCAACAGTCAGTCGCTCAAATTATATAATTTTATAATGTGCTTGTTTCCTTGGATTTATTCTATTAACATTATTTTTTCAATTTATGAATATTAAAAGAGAACACTTTTCCAATGGGATTCTTCAAGCTCTGGCAGCGTTGTAGGAATGACCACAACCCTCCGAATTACATAATTGGTGATTTTTATCGACCAGCTGACTTCTTATTGGCAAGCGCGTGCGTATGTTCTTCCCTCTCACTTCGTCAATTGACTGATATTAATTTATCCAGTTGCGTTGGTATTGTCAGTGACCTTTATAATTTCAGTTTTACTTGGTAAAATAGGTACCGTACGCCATTTGTACGATTGACAGATATGCGCCATGTTTTTCCTCGCCTCTTACCGATGCCGCGTAGCTCCAGATAAACTTGCCAAACTGTATTTGAATTAATTTCGAAAATAAAAATGTGTCAGATCAATTCAATGAACCTAATATGATTGTGTTTAATAAATCAATTGAGTAACGTGTGGTATTTCCTTTGTTTTAATCAAGAAAAAACTAATTCAAATATTTACTTACTATAGGGATAACGAATGAGAACTCACCTGAAACAAATAATAAAAAATTAATTTTCAATTCGTAGGTAAAGTAAAACTGTGATAATAAAAATGAAAACCATTAGTAATTATTAATAGAAACATTTGAAATTCAGTTTTTAGCTTATTTCTATTTATGCATGATTTTCAGCAGCACCGCCCTGCGACTTTTCTCAGGCGCTTTCCGTAGCAGCCCATCTGAAAGACTCTACTGCGAAGCTTTTTCTCCAACTCCTTCCTGGATTATGCACCCTCCTCAGGTCAATACTTATTTGTCCCAAATTTAATAAAAACGAAACACCTAAAAAGCTCATGATTAAATCATTTTTTGAAATCATTCATAACAATCATTACGACTGCTTCCTCCATCCGAATTTTCTTTCCCTTCACCACCACCCCACCTCCCTTGCCTTGCTTCGCCCCTTCACCAGTAGCCCCACCGTCTTATCCTCAGCCACTTCCAGTCCACACCGCTCTATCTTCTCCAAAACCTACACATCCTCTCCGCCTTTCTTTCTGTCTCCACCTCTCCTTTTGCTGTACATACCAGACTTCCTCTCTATCTATCCAGTCTATTCACAGTACACCTCTGTATACCTACCCCACTGGACTCTGTAGACAAGAAGTATCTACGTAAACTTCGAATAGATCACACCAAACTCACACACAGCTACTTAATGACCTCAAGCAACAGACCTTCCTGTCAAAGCTGCCAGTGCCCACTTAGTGTTAAACACATCCTGATTGATTGTCGCCAAATTAGGAGAAGAAGACGACAACATAATCTAAAATCCCAGCTGCAAGACATCCTGGGGGACCCAAACCAAATAAAGACAACACTGAAATTCATAAAAGATATATCAGACACTCTATCAAAAACATAAACCCTGTGAAAATGGCCATAGTTGCCGAACACGTCAATTAGATACTAAAAAAAAATTTCGTTGTAAAAAAAATTTAAAAAACATGGAAGAAAAAAACTACTTCCTGGAAATCACCAAAGTAGAGAGCATCCTTTGCTTCTTCTGAGCCGTCACTGACCTTTCCTGAATACTGTAGAAGTAGTATCACACTTACTAAACTAAAAAATAAACTTTATATTCAATTACTAATTCTAATTTTTCATCATTCGTACTTTTTCTACACACTGTATTAAATAAATAGGTCAGCGCCAGGTCCTGTAAGGTATTAAATACGTAATTATCTTGAGAGTAACGTCGAGCTATTCTTGTTCTCCCCTAAAATTAGGTTAACGTCTATTCGAGCAGCTTTAATACTTCCCAAGTTCCTTGTCGTTGAAAAGAGCGTTACGGATGATCTGAAGTTGAAGTTTTACATGAGTGGACAAAGTAAAACTATAAATATAATTCAAATAACGAATCTGCTTGTTCGGCATTAAAGAAGCTATGGATTTTTAATTCAAAAGAAACTTTCCAAAAGAAAAGGTGAATTAAAAACGGAAAAAACGGTTTTTCGCAATATCGCTTGTCCACTAGGGTGGGCCAAGAAAAACTTTCAATTTTCTTTCATTAGTTACCATCGAATATCGTCTGAGAAAAAAAATTCTGGTGAATTTTGAGCCCTTAATATTAATGTTAAGAGGTGACTAATCTTACTTTTTTATTTCCCATTCAAATAACATAGGAATTTTGTTTTGTTTGGATTTACAATGCACTTGAACGAATGAGTGTCTCGTGAAAATGGTCTGGGGTGATTTTTCGCTAAGTTGACTCGTTTAGAAGTTATTCGAGGTTAAAGTCCAACCTTAAATCGCTAAGGTTAACTTTGACTATTTCTTATAATTTTTGGGCCCACCCAACCAACTGAAAAGTTTACACTAATGACAGTTGTCCAGTGGAAAAACAATCATTTTAGATTTGTATTTTGGTTGTCGAGAATTTTTTTTTAATTGAATTTGTTGAAGCGTGAAAATAAATGTTAAGATGAATTTTCTGATTATGTTTTAAAAACCTATTCAACCAATGATTCAACATGTTTTACGCGCATTTGGGCAAGTGCATCTGCAGACTTTAATAGAACCACCAATGCTTGAATCAATAAATAAAAAATACACATATTAATAATAATGTTACGAACTCAGTCATTCAGAAGCCGGTCCTGTCGCAAACTATGAATGCGACCTTTCTAGAAAGGTTCTCCAACAGGTAATGTTCGAGTCTGTCCTCGAACAGCGTAGAAGGCGGTGAATTCAAGAAAGGTCTAGAGATTCGAGGGACTATATATACGCCGGTTTTCGTGTGAGTAGGGGAGTTGTTCAGTATACAGTGAATCGGTAAACAGTTTCAGTATACAGTGAGTGAACAGAAAGTGAATATAAATAGTGTTGAACATAAATTGGGACAATTATTATACCGAGTGTAAATAAATTAGTAGACATTAAGTAGTGTGTATATAAATTAAGTTTATTATAGTGTGTGAGTGTTTCATTAATAAATCAATAGTAATTAGCCATAGTGAGTGTATAATTTTATCCCACGGTAAAAACAGTTTAAATAAATAAGAAAAACATTACAATAATAAGAATTTATTTTACTCTGGATGAAACTTCATTTAACAAAAATATATAGTAGAATTAATTATAAAAATCTTATCATTAAGTTGATTGACACAAATCACATATTGAGTATTCTATTAACTGTAATTAATAATACAATGTATGGTGACAATCAACATTTTGCGCTTGGAGACTAGCTCGCCGGCCGAGTCGAGGCACATAACGTAACAACGTGACGTAACGGTCAGATCATTGACCCCTCTCGCTCAGTCAGATTTTTTCCTCGCTCCAACCTAACACAAAGAACTAAAGTTCTAATGAAAAGATTTCAAAGTTGCCTGATGCTAAAATATTCATTCATTTATATAACTTAATGTAAAGATCTGTAAATTGTTGTAATATACAGGGTGATTCATTAAGAATGTCCAATCTCTGAACTGTAGATTCTAGATCTCAAAATATGATGATTCTGCTCAACATGCCTTATGTAAATATTGCTAGTTTCCGAGATACGGGGTGTTCAAAGTTTGAATTTAAATTTTGATTTTCGAAATAATTTTTTGTGTTTTCACAATTTCTCTTTGAAAATTGGCAATTTTACATATTTTGGCATGAGGAATCATAATTTGCACTCAAATTTAACATTGCTAATAGAGGGCGCTAGTTACACTTGTTTGTGTTAATTAAATCAAAGTAAACTTTAAAAAACACAGTGTATGTAGACAATCTAATTGAAGTGTATTATTGTAATAAAGGTGGGCCCAGATAGGACCCAGATAGGATTTTAGACTCAGTATACTAGAGGAGAGGAACACCCTCTTTTTTTTTCACATACCGACCAACCTCGTTCTAGTCGCTAAAAACAGTCT
>CAJUYI010002555.1:7497-30492 GCA_910591695.1 Galerucella pusilla | reverse complement strand
TGCGGAAAAATAGTATGTTTACCTCGTAGGAAAAGCCACATTCCTGTCGTCTAGGAATGTTAAGCTTTTCCTACCCGGTAAACAATGTACTATTATTATAAGGTTGTGGTATTTTCCCATCAGTAACTATTTCTGCACTTTTCGTTGTCAATAAAGACGTGAAATACATCATTTAAATGAATAATTACAACCTAAAAGCAATCTTAAATTGAATTTGGATCTGTGAACACCATATGTATGAGACCTAAATGTTATCCGAAGTCTCGCTTCTTGTCAGTTTGGCGCTTCCTACGAAAAAATACAAGAAAAAATATATAACAGGGCATTTAGAACAAAAAACAAACACAAAATTTCCTCTATTTTCCCTATAAATAGTAAATATATATCCTCAGTAACTATCGCACTTCTATTACCTACTGAAAGTTCAATTCAAAAACACTCAATTGTACCATAAAGATCGTCTTCATGATCCTCATTACAATAATAACTATTAACATGAGAAAGTCTCAAATACAAACATCAGGTAGCCGTGAAAAGCCCCGTATTCTTCATTATATTACATTGAATTTGATAAAAAATACTTTTCATTCCGGCGGATCTAATTCAAATCCTTTGTTATGAGGGCCAGTTTTTTCTCAATTTAACGGTAACTGTGAAATTTCAACAACTATATTTTGTAGGTTTTAAAAATTCAGACAAAAGAGCAGGTTTGGATTTGGATACAACGAAACTCATTTTGCACGACTTGGCTCTTCTACACGGAGTATCTTTGACTTTCAAACTCAAGAAACCTGATATTTTTGAAGAAAAAATAAAACGGTATTGTGAACGTTTCAATCCACCACATCGGGATGTTATTCCTGTTTTTAAAATGATAATCGAAGAAAATAAGGACCTGGCTCACTTATCTGAAAAATTTGTAGGTTGGGGATTGAGTCCATTTCCTCCAATTAACGAGCCATTTGCTTGTTTAGTGCACACGGATGCTTGGACGAACAACACAATGCAAAAGTTTGAAAATGGTAAACCGATCAGCAATAAATTGGTGGATTTCCAGGACTACCAATACGGGTCTCCAGCAGAGGATATATTTTTCTTTTTGTGGTCTTCGGTCAAACAAGAAGTTTTGGAAAGTGATTTAGATCATTTATTGGAATACTATCATGAAAATTTACTAACAGTATTGAAAAAACATAATTGTGATGTCAGTCCTTTTTCATTTGATAGTTTTTTGTATGAAATGAAATCTGTGTCAAGATATGAATTTGATCACGCATTTTCGTTTCACAATCTAATTGTTAATGCAAAAGAAGGAGGACATGACTTGGAAAACCTTGACATCAATACAGTGTTCAATGAAATTCCATTGAAGGTTAAAGAGAAATCTTGGTTCATGCTTAGAGAATGTGTTAAGCGAAATTGGTTCTAATTGTTTCAATTTTGTCTTAGGATATGAATGAACATACTTTCACACCGCCACCATCAAAAACACTTTTCGGACTCTTGTTATAATACGCGAAATCAACAATTTCTCCTAACAACAAAAGTTGTGGGTAAAGTGGCATAAGGCGTAGCCAAAGTGTCGTAAAGCGTAGCCAAAGTGACATTGGGCATACTCAAAATACATACCTACAGCGAATTGTCATTCTGCTTATTTCTAGTCTGTGTTATCTGAATAATTCCTGAACCAACAAAACAGTTCTACTTCTAGCCAGGCAACTGCTGCTTATGTATTTATTTATTGTCACACAGTCCAGCTAAAGGCGCAATCTTGGCTACAATAGGTATACTTATAATAATCTTAATAGTTTCGACAATTTTAAGTACAGCTTTGTGATATCCAGTAGACACCTGTTAGTTCGGGTATTATTGCTTTCCAACACTCTAGGAACTTGTTAGAATAAACTATATCTCGTTTCATAGACGAATAAACTATATCTCGTTCCATAACAAATGAAAAAGTTTAGTTTTATTTTGTTAGTTACATAATAGTTTATCATACACCAAGGTGATAATAGTATATTACGTAACGTGTGTGGTAAAAAGCATTTTACGCACGAACGGAAAAGTATACAGTGCAGTTTACAGTAGTTTTCCAGAAATTGACAACTCACAATATCTTTCCCACAAATAATTATAATACATTTTCTCCACGACTAAATAATAACGCACAAATTATTTTCACATATTTAGCTGCATAATGATATAAATTCTTCACACCAGTGAATGATAAAAAGAATTCAATCTCGTTAGCCAATCAGATTCTATTATATTCAGAATTCACGCTGAAATGAATTGAAATTAATAAATCAAATCGTCTCTTTAAAACGTCAAATACCTAAGAACGCAAATCGCTTTTGACAGCGCGTCGTTTGAAACGTCAAAATAATTATAAAATCATAATTTTACGTATAAAAAAAAATGGACAACAGTAACGATAGTGAAATATGTACGCCTGCCAGAATTAATTTCACTTATAAATGTAAGGCTTCCTGTTGAAAATATGAGTTACGTATATATATTTACTCTTTACATTTTTATAAATATACTCTAATAGCCTAGTTGTGGTTGACTATGGCGCGGACGATCGAGGATCGATGCTCACGATGCTCACTCTGGAAGTTTTTTCTTCTTAGTCGTAGAGAAAGTATAGTCCTTTACTTGTGTAGAATGGCTATTATTCACTTGGATGATTCCAAAACTCACTCGCTGCGCTCCCTCGTTTTGGAAACTTCATCCGCCCGAATAATAGCCATCATTCTGCACTCGTTGAAGTATATACTATTATAAGTATGTGAGACTTACCTATTAATTATTATATTATCAATCAGCTGTTGATGCCTTTTCGTCGGTATACTCGCGAGGTGACCCCCCATTCGAGCGCATTCGGCTTCCGCTTGTGCCCACGGTAATTTCAAGTCCCCGATCCCACCGATACAAAATGGACTTATCTCTACCCACCCAAAGTCACATACTCCCACCACACTTTCTACCGGTTCCGCTCGATACGACATTTTAAGTCCAAAGTTGCCGCTGTTGGTGGTCGATGTCCGAATTATAACTTTCAATATCTGTGAAAAAATAATTTATTAGTGAAGTTATAGGCTTTATTGAAAAAAGTACAAAGAAGGAAGGAACAATTGAACCCCTACTTTGTCACCACTTACTAAGAAATCAATGAAATAACTAGCTTCACTAGAATCGATTGAAAAAGGAGTTTTGGTTCAAAACTCTCTAGGAATATGTGGTACAGAGTTTACATTCTTGTTCTTCCACTATTTACAGCTATTTCTGTTGCTATTCAGGCGACAATGTTCTGTTAGGATCCATGTTAAAACACTTGGTGAGGTTTTACTTTGCTTTATGCATTCACCTGATCTCAACAGGTTGTATTCACCCATAAGAGTCTCTGATTGCCTAAGCACAACTGACTCTTGTATTTCTACAGTTCATAACAGCTCGATGGTGGAATTAGAGGCGCGTGAATGACAAATGAAGAAACCACAAGCTGTTTTTACAACTATACTACAAGTTTTTATTAAATAGGACAATATCACAGTAAACTGTAATAAAACTCTAATGGAAGCTTATTTATACCATTCTAAAACATAATTTCAAAGGACGGGGTCCACAATTCCTATTTTAATTATTATGTTTAATAAAAGTGAGCGATGCAAAATTATAAACAACAAAGCCCTTTTCTGGGGATTTTGTTGAAATCTTTTTCATCGTTCAAAGAATCCAATTTTCTTTGGAGTTCCTATGTTCTTGTTCCTTTTTTGTATAACATAATTTCAAAGCCCGTATTTCACTTACCACTTTATTCTCTCTGGAAACAATCTCAATTTGTCTCTGTCCATCTCCAGGTTTTGTACAATGCGCCCAAAAAGAGCCCCCATCTTGAAGTTGAATGAGAAGCCCATCGCATTCCACTTTGCCGTTCTTAAAGTCTTGGAAGTTGACAGCGGTATCAGGAGAACCTAAAATAGATTTGGTAGGTCAACATCGATTTTATTTTTCAATGTTATCTAACTATAGGTAGGTGAGTATAGGGTTTTACCAAAAGATATCCCAATACCTCCCAACTAGCAAAATGGAATTCTAAGTGGACTGAATTGTTGTATAACAGTCGAATAGCGTTGTTTTAAGGACTGATTGTTTTTATTAAGCCTTTTATTGCGATAATTTTGTTTTTTAAAGAAAATTGTTGTATTAAATGATTCTATAGTGACTTTTACAATATATGCTATAACGCATTATACGCTCATTCTTTTTAAATGATATAATACCTTATGACACACTATTAATAGTAGCTGTATTAATGATTATAAAACAGTCGATTAAGAGTTGTATAAATGTGTATCAAACAGTCATATAAAACTTTTAATAGAACTGTTCTACAACCAAACAGTTGTATAAAAATGTGCCCTTTTTAGTTGTACAAGGATCATTTAATTGTTTTGTAGACCGTTATAAGAATTTTGGTATTCTATAAGATATATCTTGAAGCTGTTTATACAAACCTTATAGAATTTAAATTGCTACAACAAAAACGGCACAATTTTTTGGCTCTAATAGGTTGTGCTCGCCTCTTGAACTGGTTTCAACTCAGATTACACCAATTCGGTATCAAATGAAGTTCCTAATTGAGTTCCAGCTTTCTTATAACAATTCTAATAGCAACTATTTCAATTACCAACCTGTAGCTTCACTGTTTCCTGGCCACAATTTAAGAGCCACTCTGTTTCCATAGGGGAGATGTATTTTGAAACTACACTGCAGCTCTTCTTTTGGCTGGAGCTCGAAGGATCCATTTCGGGCGAAGAAGGTAACGTTGTGACAATAATCGACCAAATGGTACGATATAGAAAATATGGGATTTCCTCGTAAAAACATAGTAGGTGGTATGTGAAACAATGCAGACGAAGCTGGAAAATACACATGTCGATCAACCTCGGACAGTTCTTCTAGTTTTCCACAAAGAACGGTTGACTGGTGACCTTTCAGACGCACTAGAAAAGAAAGTTTTTGTTAAAACAATGAATTACCGGAATTGATAGAAATTGGAGAAGAAAATTTGTCCAAGCTTTTCTAAGGGTTACAAGTTAACAATAATGAGGTGAATATTTCAAATGTCACATGTTGTATCATCTTTATATATGCTTCAAATGTTAGGAACACTTGGTGTTTAATCCGTACCACATGGAAAAGATCCAAAAGATAGAACGTGTCACGGGACACACGGTAGGAACTTTAGTTCCTTTTAAGCAAAAATCATGTAATACATCTGACGTTATAGATAATCAATTTGCATATCCCTCGGTGGTCGAGTAGTAAGCAAACCAGACTCTCACGCGGTAGACCCGGGTTCGATTCCCCGTGAAGAAGTTTTTTTTTATTTGCTAATTTTATTTTTAAATGATTATTCTGTTTGATATTAATAACGACAACAGGTAGACGTTTGAAATATTTAGCAGAATATTAATTATTGTAAATAATGGTACAGTACCCTTCATGAGGGAGTCCGACTGGCAACATTTACTTATAACAGCATCGTATATTTAAAAAGGGAAACCGTAGCATTATACAAATTGGACATTCAAGAACTGTACGTTTACCATAAAAAAATTAGTGGAAACATAAAATTTAATTGTTAAATTTTCAATTTGAAGTTATATTACAGTTTATAAAAATTTTTATTTTCTAGATTTTTTCTTAAGTGGGTCATAGAAAAAATATGCTGTTCGACTCGTATGGATTGTCCATATCCACACTAGCTGCACAAACTACTTTTTCTATCAAAATATGCCGTTTTACATTTAAAAACAACCTGCCAAATGTCAAATCAATTCATCCATCCATTTTAAAGTTATCGAATTAAAACATTCAAGATTTCAAAATTTCAACACCCTGTACTTCGAAAAGTAAATGTGTCTCGGCAATTTCTATAATTTTCTAAAATAATGACATGAAGAATTTTATTCCATAAGTGGTTTCCACACTGTATAAACTTTCGCCCCAAGGCTGAATTCTAATTTTACATCCATAATTCTGGCAGCGGAACTATAGCCGCACTGTATGATATATCAAATAAATAGCATGAGAAAAAACCTTACTTGTATTTTCGCTAAAGGGATGTTGAGTACTGTTGAGACTTGGAAAATCGACAAATCCTTTTGTACAAGGCACGTTGAGTCGCGTCAGCTCTATAATAATACCATGTCCGTTGCTATTTTGCAAAGGAAACCACACTTGGCAGTCGATAGACGTATGTGGAAGGTCGTGGTTTGATACGTCAGCCTCGTCTTTTATTAGTTGTAACTGACAGTCTGGAAATAATATTATATTTGAGCTAGAATGATAACTTTCGTTTTGTTAAGATGAAACTATACCACAGATTATAAAGAGCACAGATACGACTCCCGGTGAAACATCAAACGATTTTCAGCTCCGTCGTCAATGACCTTGGACCTTTAACTCGGTATGACCGCGAAGTTGCCACTTTAAAATTTCTTATATCATAGGCCGGCATATTAAATTATATACTCTCATCCCTTGGAAGTCGGTAGAACTTTATTTTTCTTTCCGAATAAAATTTATTTGGACAGTCTCTGTATGAACAATACACTCCGCCGTGATGTTTATTCATTTTATAAGAAAAATAGTGTATACCATTATATTTTTATAGTTAATATAACCACAACGCACAATCGATTAGTCAAATAACACAATTAATATCGTCGATTGAACACCTTCAAATAATGAAGCAAACAAAAATGGCGTTATGAATTTTGAGCACAGATTACAAGTGATTTTGAGCATGTTTTGAGGTTTTGATTGGGTTAGGTTAGCCGTCACCGTTATTGTGCGTGGTTGCTAAGGATATGGTTTGTAAAAAAAGTGTATATTTTTGGGATGATTTTCATACATTATAATCTTTTTAATTGTATAATTCTTTCAATGTTGATAAAATTGATTTAAAACAAGTAATTATCGAATATTTGTATCTGTATAACTATCACACAAAATGCTTATGAAATATTTGACCTATGATCGTAAATTGGAGGAAATATTATGCAAATTGACAACCCTGTTGAGAAATTTCGCGCAGCAGCCCGAACGGAGTCGACATAAGACGATGGGCCTTTAAATGGGTATGTCCACCCATCTCTCTCTCTTTTTACTGTTCTTTGTCAAGCATTCGTATCTGTTCTCTTTATAATCTGTGACTTTACTATTAGGTTAAGTGCATTTCTGTTATTCACAAGACAATGTGTTGAGATTTTGTTTTATTGATCAAAGCTATTCATGAAATGATGAACCACGCATATTTATATTCTCACAACTACAGGTAGCGGTTATTTTTAGTTAACAGCGTCATTTTCAAAATAAGCTAGCGCCCTCAGTAAATTAGATTATATCCCATCCTGTATACGTAGGTTAACATTTGAAAACTTGACATGCTGTATACTATTTTTGCACTACCCGCTCCATAATTAGATGGAACTTTATCAATGTATCAAATACTCTAAAATATAAGATTCAATGTATAATTTATTTGTTAATTAATACTTCCCACACAAAATTTAATCATCCTAAGACTTACCTTGCGTTATAGGGATCACATAAATCAGTCTGTAGACGAAAGGATCTCTGTTGGGAGAGTACTCCAGTCTGGAATTTAATGAAAATCAGAGTTAAGGAACATTCTTCTTGGTGTGATTTATTTAATTGGTATTATTTTGGAATGAACAACGAGGCAGCAGATTAAGATAAGTTGTTTATCTGACAATTTTTAATGACCGTAAAAACGTTTTATACCCAAATAGCATATCGGGCATTATGGCTTAGTTAACAGAATATAAATCCTGATTTTTGGGATTAATGGCTCGATTAATGGTAACCATTATTAGTCCAGAAGCTGAGGTTAGCCGAGACACGTCAATTTTTGAATTGAGTTGTGCGTTATGTAAACATAAATGTAAATGTACAGGGTGATTCACGCAAGTATGCCAGAGTCGGTGTTGTTTTTTTATAATGAAACACCCTGTATATTTGCATATTTTTGAAATCCTCTCAATGAACCGATTCCAACAAACTTAATAATCTATGGTCAATTATGAATTATACAGGGTAAAATTTTAAAATTAATAATTTATTACACTTGAAATATTGGTAGTTTTTTAAATTAGCTAAATATGGATTTATCAAAAATCTAAACTAACTAATTATTATACGTATTTGTATATCAAACAAAACCTGCTACGCCCATGAATTTTATCATAAATACCTAAAAATTGCCTAAAAACGCCAATAATTAGACAAAATCGGTGAATAATGTGGATTGTTTTAAATCGGTAAATAATGTGGATTGTTTTCTATTCTGTCAATGTTGATGTGTTGACAGTTTATACTAAAAAAGTAAAATCTTTGTCAAACACTCTTTCCTTATCGACATAACAATGAAATATTTAATTGAGATTTTAATGATGATAGGGTACCGAGATAACTGCAGAAGTCAAGTTGAAGTGGCAAACTTATTTAATCACAGGTATCCCGAATAGCCTAATATTTCACAAAGTACTGTGTCTAAAATTCATGCACAGTTCAGAGAACTTGGACATGTCAAACCATTGAAAAGAAAACCACACTTCGTTGAAGATGATGTGGAAGTGGATATTTTGTTAAGTGTCAAAGATAATTCAACTTCAAGTACACGTCAAATTGCCCGTGAAAATAATGTTAGTCATACAACTGTTCTAAGATGTCTTCATGAAAAAAAACTTCATCCCTACAATTTAACTTTTGTGCAGGAGTTAACAGAAGACGATCCAGATCGTAGAATGGATTGCTGCGAAAGATTGATGAATAAGCTAAACAGAAATGAGATAGCTCTTGGTACCATTCTTTTTTCTGACGAATCAACATTTACATTGAATGGAGAGGTGAACCGACAGAACTGTAGATATTGGTCAGCAGAGAATCCTAATTGGATGCGTAAGACACATACTCAGTACCCTCAAAAGGTGAACGTTTGGGCCGGTATCATAGGCGACCATATTATTGGTCCCATATTTATAGATAGAAATTTGACAGCTGAAAAATATTCAAATATGCTTAGAAATGAAGTTATTCATGCGTTGGCAAACTTATATCATAACGCAATAGATCCTAGCTTACCGAATGAAAATGTTTGGTTCCAGCAAGACGGGGCAACACACCATTATGCTTTAATGGTAAGAACTTATTTAGATGGAATCTTCTCCAATAAATGGATTGGACGGAGAGGTACTATTGAGTGGCCAGCTAGATCGCCAGACCTCACGCCGTTAGATTTTTTCCTGTGGGGTTATCTCAAGAACAAAGTATATGCAACACAACCAACTAGCATTGTAGACCTCAAAGACAGGATAACTACAGAAATACGTAATATTTCACCTCAAACTTTAAACAAAGTTAAGGAGGAGTTCTATAGGAGACTGTGCTATTGCCAACAACTAGGTGGAGATTATTTTGAGCATTAATTTCAATGTATTAAAATCAAATACATCAGGTATTTTATGTATGTGTTTAATAACTGTAAAAATAAAAATCCCACCCTGTATAATTCATAATTGACCATAGATTATTTAGTTTTTTGGAATCGGTTCATCAAGAGGATTTCAAAAATATGCAAATATACAGGGTGTTTCATTAAAAAAAAACAACACCGACTATGGCATACTTGCGGTTAGCTTTTGAATTCTTTTTAATTTACAACCGTCATATCCCGATCAAAATAAATAAATCTATCTTTTTTTGTTGATTACTTCTTGTCTTGATATATTCTTGTGTTATGTTTGATCATCCAAATAATTTAAAAAATCAACGCTTTACCATTTTCACCATTTGTATTCAATATGGCTTTCAATAGAATATAAAGTTGAAGTGATATCATCTGTTATGAAAATTCGTAACCAAGCTCAACCAGAAAGCTTAATTGAAATACCTTGTTCCAATTTTATAAGAAAAATACGGAGCTAAAGTTCAACAAAACGGGAGAAACATTGTCAACTCTGGAAGTTTGCAGCGTAAATAACAAAGGTTATCTACGTAATGGAAAATTTGATGAAAATTCGTAAACCCTATAGGAATAAGGAAGAAACGATCTGCTAATATCAATGCTAGGACGATGTTTGGTTTGAAAATATCCTTAAACAATATTATTCGAGGTCTGCGAAAATATGCTACGCATGAGAAGTACTATCAGCTCTAACGTTTCATAGACAGCTTGAATGAGCAAATACCATACAGTGTGTCTTTTTAGTCATTTTGGGAATTCTGATGATTTGCTTTTATGTAAATTAATGGATGGTATATTGTAATATAACTGTTCGGTTTGAATGGAGCAATTGAGGTAAAGTTGAGTTGGGACGTTTTTTAATAAATATATTTGAAGTAGATAATTATAAGCTGTGTGTTACCATTCATGTTTATTCAATATTTTGTATCATTTTTTCCATGCACGGTCTCCAATTTTTTCAATTGGAAAATATGTGTATACTGTTTACTTTTTAGTGGAAGAGAAAAGCTGATATCAGCTGTGATCCTGATGTTTTCACTATTAGTCTTCGTATTACGTTAAAGTTTTTTTATGACGATTACAGACAGTGAAACTGGAGCAATTAATGCGTTTGATACTTGAAAATGTATCAGCAAGAGTTCGCTACGCGTTTAAATGTGGAGAACGAAGAGAACGAGCTACAACACAAGCTCAAAACCGCTTAATAGTCTCAACTGCTTCATTTCCTCTCCAGGCCAATTCATGAGCAGCAATGTGAAAGAATTTTTTTTGCAATCCTTCCGGAGTGTTTTCGTCCCAAAGCTCAATAATCTTTATCAATTCGTCTGCTGATAGTGCGGATGAACTTGCCTTTCTCTTGGTTGGATCTATTTGTAGCTTCCGACGCTTAGCATTTTTTGCAGCTATTGCGTTGACAAATTCTATGTCAGAGAATGGATTAAATTTGCGATTATACCTTTCGAGAAAATATTCCTGCAACTGCTTAGCTGTAGAATTCCATAGTACTTTGATAACATCTCCTTGTAGTCTTCGGAGTTCTTTTTTCGCATGTTGAAGGCATAGTCTTTAAGAATGAGCGCCAGTTCTTCTACAGGTATATCCGCTCTGTCGAAATCATACGCTTTTTCTGTGCAAAAGTTTATAAACTGCTTCCATACACTTGCCTTCGATTTCCTAGTATTCGCTGGTGTCAACTGCTTAATATTCTGGCGAATATTTTCTTCACTTTCTTGACCGAAGCGAGACATTTTTCTAAGTCGTGCTGTTTTGACAAATTTTTAACAGAAATAATATCTAGTTTAGAGTTTCACTGAGTTGCCATGGTAACTGAATAATCAAGTTGACAAAACCTGTTTCGCAAGAACATGATAAAGACGAAAATTGATGTTGTTGGAAACACATTTGGTGTGGAATTTTCTTACCGTGTGGTAGGTCAAATTAAATCCGGAAATTTTTTGACCTCTAGTGGTATTACTAGTGAAAATTTAATCTCACACCTAGCTTATCGATTTATGTTTTAATAAAACCGTCTTACAACGAACATCAGCAAATTCACACAGGGGGTTTTTGGTTCATAGCCGTATAAATGAATGTCAACACTACTCTTATGAGTGAACATGAGTTTCCTCTCTGACTCTCGACGTACAGAGCCGATGAACTATAATTGTAAAATAATAATAATAATAAATAATACTCACTGAAACGTAACATTCGATCTTTTGTTTTCTCTGTTGGGATGTAACGTCCAGTTTAATCTTAGATTTTCAGACGTGAGCTCACTTTTAATAACATGCGGCCCGCATTCTTGATACGTTGAAAACTCCCCAAAGAGAACTCCATCGATTGACGAACTTATTATGAAGTCTATTTTACTCGCAACTTTCTTCACCAAAACAACTGAAACAAACAACAAATGTTAAAACACTGGTAACTAGTTTTCAAACTGAATTATTATTATAAAAGAAATCAACAAGAATGTGTTTAAGCCACTGCAACTCTTTCTTTTCATGAATATCATTAATAATCAATACATTCAATTTTGACAGAGCTGCCAATCCCATAATTTATCCCCATTGCTGGATGAGTCATTTAAGCTAGTCTTATATTGATTCATCCAGTGGCGTTGGTATTGTCAGTTACCTTTGTATTTCCAGTTTTACTTGGTAAAATAGGTACCGTACGCCATTTTTACGTTTGACAGATAGGCGCCATGGTTCCCTCGCCTCTTACCGATGCCGCATAGCTTCAGATAAACTTGCCAAACTATATATATTCTGAAATTCCATTTTTATTAATATTTTGTTGTTTTTGATTTGTGTTTAATGTGAACAAAGACACTGGATAACTTAATGACCCAAAAAGCGTAAACTGTCCATCATACCCGGTTTTAACCTGGAAAACGTTTCTCAGCATACATCAGTGCGGCGGAAAATGTAATTCATCATCTTTTGTCTTCTATATGAAAACAGGTAGGCAGTATCAACTGGAAAACCAATTTATCTACGTCATTTATTTCCCGGGAAGCATATGCTCACTATAACATTTTTATTCGTAATCAAGAAATCGTAGCTTATCAAAAACAGAACTAGAATTTCATAAATTGATGATTTATTATTTCTTGGCAGTGGAAAATTTCATTTCTGATGAGTGTACCAAAACAAGAAAGCTATAATTTAATATTTTTTTGAACTAGAAATCTTTCAATCTTTGACACTTTTACTACTGCTACTGAAAGTAACGTATTTCTATTATAGTAGGGAGGCGAGGCCGCGAGTTCACGATCCCCTCGTAACACGCCACTGGCTTATTAGAATTTGACAAAATTAATATTGTTCATTTGTATTGAAGAAGCACTAGCCTACAAAAACTCTTGAATTTGTACTTCCATTCCTCGAGAATATATGAAATAAAAAAGGTATTCCTTCTGCACCTTTTAACAGCCTGTACCTCACAAACTAATAAGGCTAGAGAAAAGTTGCATTGTGGTATTTCAAATATTTCCCAACACCCATCATGCCTCTGAATTACGGTACTTATTCACGGGATACCCTGTATACAAAATACATACTCATTATTATAATATGGTTTTGGTATCAATAACAGAAGCAGAAAATGTATTCCAGTTTCGAGAATAAACTCGAACTGTACCAAACAGACTAAAAGTAGTCTCTACTCGCGTGTTTTGCTGGAAATAAATGATTTCTGTGGTTTCCACTCGAACGAACACTTTCCATTCATTACACAAACACAAACAATTTTTCCGCTTGTCGATTCAATTTATTGTCGTTGACGAAAAAAGTCACCAGCAGGAATTTCCAAAATGTTTCTCTTTTTGATAACTAAAATTTTTGTGGTTTTTATCCATTTTGTGGAAATCTGTCTAAAGCCTTGTCCACATTAGTAAACATTTATGTTGTGTGTGAGAACTCATTAGCGTCTAGGAGTTCGGGTAACATCGGTCACGAAGTCACGAAGATGAACGAAAGTTAGTAGTTGAGGTGCGCATGCGTCCAAGCAGACATCAAAGAGATTTGTGTCGCAACATTGTCCTAGTGATATTAATGAAGAGAAAATGTGCCGCTTTCATTGTTATGACCCATTGATTGAGAATAAAAAAGATAAATCAGTCAAGAAAATCAGACACTATTGGTTTAAACATTTATATCAAAACAATTCCCTCCCAAGCGTAATTTTTTTTGTTTTTAATAAAATGCCATTTATCCTTTGGATTCCACAGAATCCTTTTATTTTGATATAGGGTATGTCCACGTGACGTCACCAACTAGCCTGGTGGTAAAACAATAAACAAAGCATTCAGAACATGTGGTACTTAATAGTGAGGTTATGCTGATTTATAATGATAGATCGTGCTTGAGACAAAAAATCAAAGAAAGTGCTTTAATACAACTAAATCCAGATAAATGTGTAGCTAGTATTTCAGCCGATGTAGTCAAATTTGGTTACCAATGATAGGAAGAGAAATTTCCAATAATCAATTACCTGCGTTATCAGGATAGCATCATAAGTTTTTATCCAGGTTTTCTTATGATTTATCATTAGAATAGTTGTTAATCGATACACACTTCAATACACAAAATCACCAAACTGAGTTATACATGTTTTGAAAACAAAAATAATCACACCAAAAAGTAACAACAAACGCGTTTTATTGACAACATTTCCAAAATAAGCGAAAAAAAGCGCTATCCCAATAAAAACCGTTCCTGGAACGTGCACTTCAATGGATTCCATTTCTAGTAGACTATCATGTCAATATTACTTGCAATTAATGTGTATAGCAACGTTCAAAGCAACTGAAAAGAAAATTCCAGAATGTAAGAGAACTTGCTTCTTTTCCTAAATCAATTTTCAAACTAATCTCCGTAATCAATCAACTCGGTGTTCCTTTCTCACCAAATTCAACAGTAAGAATTTGTGAGTTACGAAGCAAGCCAATATCGAAATTCTGCAAGAATCTCAATATAACTTCTAGTCAATAAAGCTATTAATCATTTATTATTACTTCAATTTTAATAAACGTATGAAGCCAGATTGAGATAATAACAGAAGGTATTTGCTTAATGTCCATAAATTGTGTCAATAATATTTGAGTTGAAATATGAACCTATGGCAGACACAAACACTAATTTTGACGAGAATTGATAAAACAGGAACATTGCAATGGTGAATTATAGCTCAGTTCAGTGAAAACAAAAAAAACACGATATTTCGGTAGCCGAACAAGAAAATTGAGAGTAATTTTCAATTTAAAAATAAAATAGCTAACAAGAAAATTAATGTCATAATGATAACATCGTTGGGTGCTTTGTACTACATTTACTAATTCAATAATCCTGCGTTTTGGAATGGAACTGGTAGGGAATTGTAACAATTAATTATTTTTTATTATTTCATGTCATACTAGTTCATGATTGTGTTTTTATTGCTTAGTTACCGACTATGCGATATTTCCCTTCATTTCAAATAGTTATCACCAAGAAAATCATCCACAGTTATTGGTAACCATTCGTAAAGAAAAACACTTCAAATTCAAACACATATAATGTTCATGACATGGATTCAGATCATTTGCTCGAAACTTCAAAGAGTTTTGTTTGTTTTTTCACGCTTGCTACATTTGCATTCTCATTTGTCTATTTGCAAAAGACTACGGTGAGTTTACATAAGAGCGACAGCATTTTATTGTTATTCTACAAAATTTTCACTCAACTACTATAAGGTCGTACCCAACGACGTTGTGAACAAATTTGTAAATAAGTATAATACCACAATTTGCATCCCAAATTGTTTCCTGTCGGGGCATTTTTGTAGAGAAAATTCAATGAACCAGATTGTAATACTTTGATATGTATTTTTTTAAATATTCCGTATTTCATGCAAGAATTCAAATACATTTTGGTTGAATACTTTATATTCAGAATTCCCAGTCTACAAGTTCACAGATCAACAAAATGGAACAGCAGATTCTGATGAAAATGCTAAATATTAAGATGATGAAAATGGAAAAAATATTTTCATGTGAATTTACTACCTAATGCATAGTATGAGCCGTTGAAAGTTACATGTTAGTTGCAATAATTTTTTTTCAGAGGAATCAGTAACATCTTTCACTTTTCTCAGCAGTACCAATGCAAGCATTTTTTCCTGGGTGCTGCAGCCCCTACCATAAGGACTTTGTCTTGCACATCGTATATGAGATATTAGAAAATCTGCAGCGCTACTGAACATCCCAGAAAACAAATTCCACGTGACAGGCAAATCTGCAGTATCTGTTAGTGTTTTGATATCACCAGCCTTTTTTTTGCAAAGTGTTTTAAGTTTATTAATATGTGCCTTACTTTTCTTATTCCGTATAAAGTGCTTCTTCCTAGGTGATGTTCACACTTCAGAAAGGCCTTTCATATTGCGAAAAACAGAGCGTTCAATTCGATCAAGAGTATATTGTCTCCTTTGCAGCCCTGAACAAGTTTTAGCTGCATTACAGCATCCTCGGCAATTCAAAGCACAAAAAATTGTTACACTGCAGGAATGAGTACAAATTTTGGTTTTATATAATTGACAACCTCTCACTCACAAATATTGGTATTATTATTGTTAAGAATAATTTGAAGGCAAGTGATGGTTATTTTCCTAGTCCCATACTGTTATTTTGGTATAACGATATTCAGATGACAATTGAAAAGTTAATGTCAACCGCCTCTGTCCGTTAAGAAGTCACAAATATTGTTCTTAAAACTTCATTCTGCTCACAGTAACAATAATTATAATAATACAAACTATTTATAAACTACCAGGGCGACTAGGCTTTTCTGGCAATGCAAAATAGTAAGGGGTAAACCCTGGGTACTACGACCTGAAGTGGTTCACTGGCTTCACACAACTCTGATAAGACCACATATAGAACAATAGTCTGGTGTAGAAGGACAGAAGTATCCTCAGCAGTGAACATATTAACTGTAATCCAAAGACAAGCCCTGGGGCAATGAACAGCACAGGGACAGCAAATCGGTAAATAATGTCGATTGTTTTAAATCGGTAAATATAGTATATGGATTGTTTTCTATCCTGTCAGTTGTTGATGTGTTGACAGCTTATACTGAAAAAGTAAAATCTTTGTCAAACACTTTTTCCTTGTCGACATAACAATGAAATATTCAACTGAGACTCACCGAATTGAGATTTTAATGATGATCGGGTACGGGGATAACTGCAGAAGTCATGTTGAAGTGGCAAACTTATTTAATCACAGGTATCCCGAATTGCCTAATATTTCACAAAGTACTGTGTCCAAAAGTTATGCACAATTCAGAGAACTTGGACATGTCCAACCATTGAAAAGAAAACCACACTCCGTTGAAGATGATGTGAAAGTGGATATTTTGTTAAGTGTCGAAGAAAATCCAACTTCAAGTACACGTCAAATTGCCCGTGAAAATAATGTTAGTCATACAACTGTTCTAAGATGTCTTCAGAAAGAAAAACTTTATCCCTACTTTAATGAACATGGGCATACCAACAGAGCTTAATTTAGTTAATGAACAAGTAGTGAAAACAATTCAAAAAATGATTTAAACATGTACCACCATGATACTTCATCTATTTTATAGATCGTAGATTCATGTAAACGATACCTCTAAATATCTCAATAACCATGTAACACAATCTAATTTCCCTACCAGGCATGGAAATTGAGGAAATGAAGGCGTATCTAACAAACTGTATACCGCCGCCGATGTCAGGTCGATCCATATCGAAACGTGTTGCGATAAAGTTACGGACATATATGACAACGCTGACGAAATGGAAAATCAATCATTTATCCATTAATAGTTCAGCATACACTACACATGCCGCATTAATGAGTTAATTTATTTATATTACCATTACTCCGATCTAATGGGTTAAGCAATACTTTTCTACCATCAAAACCGCTGGTAGATTTATTCACCTTATGCGTTTGATATTGTTCCGGGAAATGCTTTTAGCAGTGCTATTTGATAAATTTTGATTGATGATGTATGAATAAATGAATTGACAACAAAAATAAGGCTGTTAGCCTTTTTTGGTGCTATAGTTTGTTTAGCCATCCTTTGCCGTTACTTCATACATTGTCCATCTTGATGTCTCATTGATGAAATGGATAAGACGGAATTATGCCGTATTTAACGTATTTATTAACTAATGTGGACGTGAATTTTATTCGTTACTTTCGACTGTTCAGTTGTCATATTTTGTGAACAATCCAACATCCAACACTCAACAGTATGTCATTGATTAAAATTTTGAGGTTGAGTGTAAAATAACATTAGGCAATCCAGAGACCTGTCAAATAAAATCCAATATGGCGACACAGGGCAAACAAATGTGATTTAATACATTGTAGACCGTGGATTTTGGTATACATAAGTGTTTATTTTGGAGAAAGGTGCTTTTATTTTGCTTTGGTGTCTCTATACTAATAATATACAATAAAAAGTTCAGTTTTGAAAAACTTTTAAGCTGGGTATATCAATTTAGGACCAACTTTTGGTTGTGTACCTATATAGGAACATAATTTTTTTGTTAGTGGTCTTTAGACTATCAAAAATTATTATTTAATATTTACGGGTAAGTACACACTGGCTTCAAAATTTACAATATTATAATGAAAGTGAAACTTTTATGAAATTGCTGGCATTAAAATTTCACTTGCTTGAATTGGAAGATATCACCTGCAGTATTTAACTTTTTGCTTACGGATTTCAAGAGTGAAACACCATTATGTAATACATCTGACGTTATAGATAAACAACTTGCATATTCCTCGGTGGTCGAGTAGTAAGCAAACCAGACTCTCGCGCGGTAGACCCGGGTGCTATTCCCCGTGAATTGTGAATTGTTGATTTTATTTTTAAATGTTTATTCTGCTTGATATTAATAACGACAACAGGTAGACGTTTGAAATATTTAGCAGAATATTCATTATTATAGATAATGGTACGGTGCCCTTCATGAGGGAGTCCGACTGGCAACATCTACTTATAACAGCATCGTATATTTTAAAAGGGAAACCGTAGCATTATACAAATTGGACATTCAAGAACTGTACGTTTACCACAAAAAAATTAGTGGAAACATAAAATTGAATTGTTAAATTGCTGTAATGGTTCGTTGAAACCCTGACATTTTGAACGTATTATCTGGAATAATGAGGGGAAAAATGTCTTTGAATAAAAAATTACTCACTCCCCAAATTAAAAGCTAATCTTAAAACGATTTCCATTTCTGTTTATACAATTTTATGTATTGACCTCCAATCCTCCAATCAAATGAAACAAGAATACACACTCTACAAGATCTTTCAGTCCATAAAACCTTTTTTAGCGAGAACTATTAATATTGTATGTTGATGTCCGATAATATTCGAACTTGTAATTCGAAGTTTCCATGGAAGTGCAGTCGATAAAACCAAGTGAATGGGGTCGAAGGTTACTAAACTTACCTTAGATAACTTCAGTCATGACGTAATTTGATTCCTCCGTCTTATATCGATCCAGAGAGAATTGTATGAATTTAATGAGCGGAAGGGGTGGAAATGGAAAGTTATGAGTGTTGTTCCTGATCAGTAAATAAAATAATTGCATCGACCTTGAACTGTATGAATACGCGCATTGCATCGATTTTATGAGTGCATGTTGAATATAAGCCAATATTCTAATTACTTTAGTTTGTTAGCAGCTTCACTAAATTGGCCGTATGCACCAAGTACACTTAAACTCGCTTAAGCATTAAACTTTGATGAATATGTTTTTATTCATCAACAATATTACTTTCCGAACTTGAAACAAAACCTTTCTTAATGACAAATTGAATATTAGTTAGGCCATATGGAAAATTAGATTTTGTTTATCACAAATAAATCTTTTTCTCGGTGTAGCCGGAAGAAAAATAACGTGATTGGAAGATATACTGCGCTGTATTATTCCTTAAAATAGTGGAGAAAGAATAATGTAGATTATGTGACATGAAAGAAGAAAACTGCATTCGAAAATATGCGAATTGCACATCAATTCAGTATCCTTGGGCACAGCAGCTAGGGTATAAGTGGATAAAAGTGGACATCTACCTAAGTTGAAGCATACAGATATCCTCAAATTTCTCCGGGAAATGGGATTGAAGGAGCTACTAGCCTCTGAGAGATTCCTCGGAAACTGAGAATAAGTTGGGAGGCACAATAGATCTTTTAGGTCCCAAACAACATACATACTTATTCATCATCGGTTCCTAAACATTCGGGTTCCTAAGCGTTCGGGGGTTGAAAATATCCTTGAAGACTCGGTTTGTATAGCGTTGCCTTTGTTTGTCGTGTTATCAAATGACTTGGATGAAATACCTCATTAATTATCTCAAGCTTTAATGAAAAAAATTTACTTTGATCATGGCATCAGGAAATTGAAAAAAAATGTAGCTATAATGAGAATTGCACGATTAAAACTGAACTAGCGAACATCAAAATAAATCCATTCTCTCCACATACGTACACGTGTACCCACCTGAGCCGCTGTATGATGACCCGCTTTACTGCTTCAATCAATAAAGACGGTAGCTACCCTCAAATGCCATTAGTGTATTCTACAAACGAGAGCGTTGGACGTCTATGTTGAATTACTGAAAGCAAATATCCCTACATTTTTTTCAATGCTGCTTTCATTATTTCATAATATCCTTCTACTTCATACTAGCAGTTTCAGATTACCGTGGTTTTGGAATCAATGAAATTTATACAGGGAAAGAAGCAGAAATGATAATAGTCATTTGGATTGTAGATGGAAGATACTCAAAGCAAACCAGCATAATATTATCCAGCTATCGTTTTTCCATTTTCTTAATAATCAACACTTTGACTTCTCGGGAACACGTTCCAAAGATAAAATCTATTGTTTCAACTGTATTTTTGATCCTGAGATATAATGATGTACCCAAGTGTCATCTACTGTGACATATCGACGGAAAAATTTACTTATTTCACGTTTGAAGATATGCAAACATTCGCTTGAATTTTGGATGCGAGCATTAATCAATTACACCCACCTTGCAAATACGGATTTTATTAACCATTTCTGAAGTGGTTACTGTTAATGACGGTCCTGGACGTTCAGCATCATCCGTGTTCATAAGACCACTTTAAAAGAAGAGAACCAGTTACAAACCATCCCTTGGGACAGAGCACATTCAGAATAATATTTACGTAACTCTACCTCGGCATCTCTAATTGTCTTTCCACGTAAAAAATATTGTTCAACTAACAATCGAAATTTCTTTTTCTCCATATTTACCCAACAAAGAAAACAGTTCTCCTTAAATAAGCTTTAAAACTAATCTATTTGTCAGAAATTGTGGAAATATCATGAAGGAATACAGTTTGGATAATAGCAACTTACCCAGCAAAAAATCTTATTTTATTCACCTTAGAAATAACTACATATTATGTCTATTCGGCTTTCACTAATCCTCACATCAGGTCAATTGGTATAATCATATTTTACAATTATATTATTACGTTGTAAACTACAAGAAAGATTGCTAACGTCATCAATGACCTCAAAGTTTCTAATAATAAACTTCTAATTCTTTTTCAAGTAGACCAAAGCATTTGGTAGGTAGTTCCAACTGAAAAGGAAATGCGAAACCCTGCTCTATTTCAAGAAATATCGTGACAAAAAAAATTAAAATCAATAGCATGTTATGTATTCGGGGGAACTTTAGGTGTTGGCAATGAAAACACCATAATGATTCCATGAAAATAAGTTAATTACGTTCATATTATATTGTGTCATGAATAACAAAGGATATACAACATGATAGGAAAAAATATGTTTACGTGTTACAGTTGAAGTATATAATGTAGTTATTTCATAGAATATCTAGTTACTCCATGAAATAGCAAATCGTGTCCGTTAAAGTGTGTAATACGTTATCAATTTGAAAAATTTTCCAAGTCCAAAAATGTGACACATCCTGACACATCCTGAGGCAAAAATTGCGGAAACGCGATGGAGTCAAAGTTGGGAGAAGATTTCTGGAAAAAAAGGCGACTTCTTGAATTGATGTCCGATCGGATTTTTATGACTATTTTCGGGTTTAGCGGGATCGAATTAGTGAGAATCCGTTTTAAAAATTGTAGTCCGGGAGCAATTTTGAAAATTTTGAATTTTTTTCGAAAAATTTTCCAAGTTCGAAAATGTGACACGATGCCCTTCAAAAAATCGTAGGGACCTTAATAGTGGAGATAGTGACTTGAAATTCTTGGAGGATACGGTCAGATAGAGAAGGAATACAGAAAAAAATCAGGAACATTCTGAGGCAAAAATTGCGGAAACGCGATGGAGTCAAAGTTGGGAAAAGATTTTTGGAAAAAAAGTCAACTTCTAAAATTGATGTCCGATCGGATTTTTATGACTATTTTCGGATTAAGAGGGGTCGAATTAGTAAGAATCCGTTTCAAAAATTGTAGTCCGGGAGCGATTTTGAAAATTTTGAATTTTTTTCGAAAAATTTTCCAAGTCCGAAAATATGACACGATGCCCTTCAAAAAATCGTAGGGACCTTAATAGTGGAGATAGGGACTTGAAATTTTGGGAGGACACGGTCAGATAGGGAAGGAATACAGAAAAAAATCAGGAACATCCTGAGGCAAAAATTGCGGAAACGCGATGGAGTCAAAGTTGGGAGAAGATTTTTGGAAAAAAAGTCGACTTCTTAAATTGATGTCCGATCGGATTTTTATGACGATTTTCGGATTCAGAGGGGTCGAATTAGTAAGAATCCGATCAAAAAATTGTAGTCCGGGAGCGATTTTGAAAATTTTGAATTTTTTTCGAAAAATTTTCCAAGTCCAAAAATGTGACACGATGCCCTTCAAAAAATCGTAGGGACCTTAATAGTGGAGAGAGGGACTTGAAATTTCTAGAGGACACGGTCAGATAGAGAAGGAATACAGAAAAAAATCAGGAACATCCTGAGGCAGAAATTGCGGAAACGCGATGGAGTCAAAGTTGGGAAAAGATTTTTGGGAAAAAAGTCAACTTCTAAAATTGATGTCCGATCGGATTGTTATGACTATTTTCGGATTTAGAGGGTTCGAATTAGTAAGAATCCGTTTCAAAAATTGTAGTCCGGGAGCGATTTTGAAAATTTTGAATTTTTTTCGAAAAATTTTCCAAGTCCGAAAATGTTACACGATGCCCTTCAAAAAATCGTAGGGACCTTAATAGTGGAGATAGGGACTTGAAATTTTGGGAGGACACGGTCAGATAGAGAAGGAAAACATAAAAAAATCAGGAACATCCTGAGGCAGAAATTGCGGAAACGCGATGGAGTCAAAAGTGGGAAAAGATTTTTGGAAAAAAAGTCAACTTCTAAAATTGATGTCC
>CAJUYI010002554.1:10045-30494 GCA_910591695.1 Galerucella pusilla | reverse complement strand
AAAAAGTTATACTTTTACTCCTAATAAAACAATATACTATTTTTTTTCATTGGGACATTCTGTATATTTTTCAGTTTCAGGAATTTTTAAACAATTTTTGCTTATGGTTTCCTATAAGAAATACACTTTTTTCTATGTAAATATAGGGTGTATGCTGATATTGCTCAACTTGATCTTCAGGAAGTTACAACTCAAAGATTCAAGACAATTTTCCAAAATGAACACAAACTTTTATTTCTAAAATATCTTTTTCATATTATTAGATGTGAAAAATGTTTTCTATGTTTTGATTTCTTATGATTTATTTCGTGAAAAATAAAATAATAGTACAAAAATGAGAAAAAACCTTGGAAGAAAAAGATTTTTAAAACACTTTACAAGATTAGGAAAAAAAAAACAAAATAATCTTAAACTGGAATAAAAAGTATAACTTACCGTGGAAAATCAATTTTACCGATCTCCAAATTTTCGCCAATCAGATCATTCCAAGAAAAATTTTCCTTGTGATGGTAAAATCCTTTCCGACAAATACATCGGTAATGACCAGTTTTTTCTATTGGCGGTCCCTCTCGAACGCACTGAAATCAAAATTATGTTTTTCATTTGGAAATTTCATAAAACATCAATTTTGGAAAATATAATAGGTGATATTTCATTTATTTCCATCAAAAAAAGGCAAAATAAAAAAATGCGAATGCTGGAATTTTTAAAAATTTGGTGGGAGCGCACGGGATAGTGGATATTTTGGATTTTAAGGCAGTTTATCCCAATTTCTAACGAGACTAACAGGTTTGTCTCCAAGATACCTCCTTATCATTGTCTGGACTGAGACAATTAGGTGATATTCCATTTATTTTCTTCAAAAACCAGCAAATTAAAAAAATGCGAATGTTGGAATTTTTGAAAATTTGGTGGGAGTTCGCGGGATAATAATCCAGTAAATAAAGGAAAAAAGTTAACATTAATGACGCCCTATTTTCATCTTCCAGTTGGAAGTTGCATTTGGTACCTCATTAAACATGAGAAAAAGTTCTGCATGAAAACGCGTGCGAGGGCGGAGAAAATGGCCCCAAAAGACCAGAAAAATGAGTTTTCAGCCAATATCTCCTAAAATATGGCAGTTAGAGATTTTTGGTTCAGATAAAAATTGAAGTACAGTTAATTTTTTACAAAAATGGTACCTATGATTTTTCTCGAAAATTTGACCGGTTTCGAGAAAAACGGCACCAAGCGCACCTCGAATAATGAGCTTCTGTGCTGTATGCCGGAGAGCACAGTCCGTGTATTTACACATCAGCGGGGGGACAAATTATTCAATAACTTTGTGAAAAATGCATATTTTCTCATGATTCAAAGTTCATGTGAAAGAGGAATTCTGCTGCTATCATACCCTGTGAATTGAGTCACGTTTGACTCTTTTGGCCCTATCGGAACACGGGTCAAACTTTCTGCTCCCGGGCAATTTTGACATCGCCAGGAATTTTTTCCTATTTTTTTTGTATTGCACAATTTTACTCAATATTTTCTTGATTATGGGTCCTCATAAGATCCTTTGTCATCCCTGAAATTTGTATACCCTAATTTTTTTTAATTTTCATTTAATCGTTGTTTATTGAATCCCAAATTTCTGCTGTTTTTGGAGCGCGGGGAAATTTTGTGAACACCCATCAATTAAAAATTTATACATGATCCGATTGGTCTTTATGATACATCATTTGAAAGCTGAGAATGTCTACTTTTCGATTGTGCAATTACTTTTTTGACGAAGTGGTCCATTTTTCAATAAAATTAGAAAACGCGGGCTCAAGGAAAAAACGCACTCTTCTTTTTGGTGTTTTTTTTCTCCCTGCTCTTTATTTCTAACATTTTAACACCTCAACTAGTGTAACGGGGGAATTCCCACCTTTCCATCGATGTATATAAGTCATACCTTTGATACCCCGGGGAAAAACCAGTATATCTAAATGTATACGCTATAATTTATTACTTTCGTTCCTCCGTCGTTCGCCGCGCGTGTGCTCTACAAACCATGCGATAATATGTTATCCCAAGAGGTGGAATTAGAGGAAACTGTAGACTCAGAAGAAGTTGTTGACGGGGTAGAGCTAGAGGGAGCTTTAGACCCAGAAGAAGTTCTTGACCAAGAATCAGATGATGACTGGTGACGAACAGATTTATGTCATAATTGCAATGTATTTTTATATACTTTTTTCATCAATTCACGGACCCGCGAATCACTTGTACTTTTGTTAAAAATTTTCTATGTAATATTTAAGTCTTTAACGTATTATTCTTGTATCATTATATTGGGTTCTCCCGTTGATAAATAAATAAATAAATAAAAAATATATATATATATTTTTCTATAATAAATGAAACATGAAGAACGTTTATATAACTAGTTATTCCAAAAACCTTAATCAGTCTGGTTACAAAAAAATGTGCAAAAATTTGCGGATAATCTGCAAGAAATTATTGCTGAGTATTATGGGTAAATATTCTTCACTCTTGAGGCATTTTCAGTTTTCCTTACCAAAAACCTAATGAACTTCAGTATTTTTCCACATGTGCAAAGCTGATTGTTGCTAGATTCAGGTCCACTGGTGAGGTCCATCTCGCTAGAATTAATCTTATAGCCCGTTTTCCTAATAAGTATATCTTGAGGCCTCATCTGAGAGGAAAACAAGACCCTCGGAAACATAAATATCCATCAAAAGTGTCTGGTTACAGGGTTTCTCATTTATGGCACCGAGGATTTTCCCAATCTGTAAAATGTGGTGGCGCCATCTACAATTGGTTTCCACAATCCAAAACATTAAAAATAATGGATTTCCAACACCCCCAGTTCAAATTTTGTACAAAACTTGCATATTTCACAAGTCTCAAAATTTCCGGTTTTTCAACCCGTTTTTTTGCAGAAAATATTAATGTTGCGAGAGAAAACATGAGGACTATTTTTGTAGAAAATTAACTGAACAATTTTTATCCGAACCGAAAATCTCTAACTGCCATATTTTAGGAGATATTGGCTGAAAACTTATTTTCCTGGTCTTTTGGGGCCATTTTCTCCGCCCTCGCACGCGTTTTCATGCAGAACTTTGTCTCATGTTTAATGAGGTACCGAATGCAACTTCCAACCGGAAGATGAAAACAGGGCGTCATTAATGTTAACTTTGCCTTTTTTTCCTCCTTCATTTACTGGACTGTAATGAATATTTTGGGTTTTAAGGCAGTTTATCCCAATTTCTAACGAGACTAACAGGTTCTGCTCCAAGATAGCTTGTAATCATTGTCTGGACTGAGACAATTAGGTGATATTTCAGCGAGAATGGATATTGTTCATCGATCGCCAAAAGTGAAGCGGAAATGATAAAAGTGAAACATCCTCCAAGGTAGATTTCTTGCTAAAAATACTCCTGTGCTGTGTTCAATTCAGAAGTTTTTCGATCAATAATAACATTTTCATTTTTATTTTTTTATTTTCGACGAAATCTAATATTCACTCCGTCTACAAAAGTTTTCGATGAATCAGTCCGACCTTTTTTCAGTTTCTTTCTTAGAACTTTGTTTGTTCTTGTTCTTTTCAAGCGCAAGACAAAAAAAATAGAGGATAAGTTTCTGTGAGAAATATATAAATGGATTTTTTTCCGTGGGGGTTTTCCTTGTGTTTATCCATATTTAATTTGTTATTGAATCAACGTTTCGGCAGCATTTCCGCTGTCACTATCAAGAATCATCCCTCGTCCATCATCATGCATGCATCTTAAAGTTTGAAGAAAACAAGAAAATTTCAAAGATTTATGACAATTCAGGTAAACATATTTTTAATTAAAATTAATTTCTTTCTTTCTTGAATATTTCCTGATTTTTAAGGATCACTTACGAAGTATCTATAGTACCCTTGGTGTAGACACGCCTCACACCTCTTCACCTCTTAGAAATCAGACAACCTGGCAAATGCCACAACTTTTCAAAGAAATTCGTTACGGAATGTAAATGTCAACCCTAAATACATAAATACAAACATAGTACCCTTAGAATGTTCACCCCATAAATATAAATAAACATTTTCAATACTTACTTCCATTGTGTCTCTATCGCAATTATGGCTCCCATTAAAAATATCAGCAAGTTCTTCATCGCATTGATTCAGATCGACTTGTATAAACAATCCAAAAGTGGTGTTGGAATTTTTGTAAGTATACGAATAAACCCAAGTTTTCAAAAAATCACAGTCTTTAAAAGCCCTTCCCCATCCCCTTGTTGTTGTTTTAAGAGATTCCCAAAATGGTTCTGTTCCTGTAGTTCTGTTGTGGAATATCTTCAGTCTGTTCGAAACGTTTAAAGCTAGAGAATTGTGGGTGTTTGTTGTAGATACAACACCAAGCACTTTGTCGTTCTGGAGGATTTCCTTGGAAAACGTAGTGAAATTATCGAATTTTTCCGGATTTTTAGTGAGATGCTGTAAACGGTCCATGTTCAGTCGGGTTGGAATGGTTGGGTGAGAAAGAATTCGACTTTGGCAAACGTCATTGTGTTGGTTCGGATTTTCGCCGTGTGCTGATAGTAGAAAATGTGAAAAGTAGAGGAAAATTAGGTTCATACCGTCATCATTTCAAAAGGTGACCAGTAAATCCAGAGAAAATCTGAAACAAATAAAAATTCATGCCATTTTTCAAATTTTCTGTAAACTTTTTCTCTCATTATTATACAGGGCGGTCCTTAAGCTATTGTACATAGAAGTACAGTAGCATTAGCGCTAATGTGGCCTATGTGGCGCCCTCTACAAAATACATCGAATTTATCATTCCAAAAAATCCCCAACCTCAAATACTTGTGCATGTACGTCAAAAAGCGTTAAAGTTATTGTAAAAAACGAAAATTAAAATGTCATGTTCAACACCCTGTATCTCTGTACTTCTACTTCTATATACAATTATAATCACGGACCCTGTATACGAATATAGATCTGCTTTTCCGATTATGAAAAATTTTCTCTAGTATCTTGTCAGGTTCTATGGGATGTAACACTATATTATCACAAGAGCTACTCTACGCTTTTTCTGATAGAAGATCTTTGGGGAAAAAACGTGCTTTCGCTATGAAATATCATCTCGTTATTTTCATATTGTTTGCAGAGATCACTTCCCAACAATAGCTATTCATTTATTTACGAGTACATAATACCAAACTTTATTGTACGGGCCGCAGTTTACGACCCAGCTTATATACGAGGTTATATATTTATATTTTACTGCTAAAACTGTCATTTGTTTGGCATCGTATTTTTTTCTGTAAATTCCATTCTTTGAGAACAAAGCGGCAACAGAGTATGGATCATATACAACTTCGATAGTGCATGAAAATACACTAATTCGTAGTTAACCAAAAAGCACTTGAAATTTTCTAACGTCCATGATAAAATTTTTTTCCTCCTACCCCTATAGAAATTACACACTTTCCTCCCTCAAATCAGGGAGGAAACTCATACTTTTTCTCCCCCTGATTTCAAGTAAGTTGTAAACGATGAAACTTGTGAATTCATTATATTCATATTGTTTCCATAATTTCTAGAACATCCTGTATATCCTGTTTTTTGGTAAAAATCAAACATTAATGTTACTTCAACGTAGTTCTTCAATACAAATTTCAACTTCAGGAATCTTAGATACCTATACGTTTTTTGAGTTCAGAATAAGAAAAGCATAGTATGCTGTGGCTCACTGACAGTAAACACGGCGATTGACTTTTGAGGTGCAAAGTCGCTACATTCATTGAACTTAGTTGAATTTTTAAAAATGGAGAGCGATTCAAGTGATTTTGAATTTCCAAATACACCACCTAATATTAAGGAACAAGCTAACATAGCGTCATTAACCTTACTACCACAAAAATCTAAAGACAGGTATGAAAAACAATATGCACAATATAAGCAATGGGCTGAAGACAACAAGATACATAAATATTCAGAGAATGTTTCACTGGCATATTTTTCACTACAAGGAAAATCATTAAAAGCTTCAACACTTTGGTCTAAATATTCAATGCTACGCACAATGATACAAATGAAGGACAATATCGATATTAAATATCCAAAGTTGATTGCATTTCTAAAACGTCAAAATGCCGGATACAAACCAAATAAAGCTAAAACTTTTACAAGAGAAGAAATAAATACATTCTTAATGGAAGCCCCCGATAATGTTTTTTTATTAATGAAGGTAATAAATGAAATCCCATGCAAATAATTTAATTTTTGATTTAAAATATTCATAGGTAGTCCTTGTTATTGGAATTTCTGGAGCATGTCGATGTGATGAGCTTATTAAAATGACTCTGGATGTTATTAAAGAGAAAGACAATCTTTTAGTCATAAATATCCACACTTCAAAAGCGTAAAAACAACAAACTTTCGTTATCAATACTACAACAGGTAACGGCCCAAATTTTGTTCAAATCGTTAAAAAGTATATCTGTCTACGTCCCAAAACTGAGCATAAACGATTGTTGGTATGCTTTAAAGCAGGCAAATGTATAAATCAAGTGGTTGGCGAAAATAGTATATCCAAAATACCACAAAAAATTGCAGAATATCTCAATCTTCCAAATGCCAAACATTACACAGGGTACAGTTTCAAAAGAACTTCAGCAACTCTGTTAGTAAACGTTGGTGGGGATATTTTAGCTCTAAAACAGCATGGCGGTTGGAAATCAACCAATATCGCAGAAGGTTGTGTAGAACAATCTTACACAAAAAAATAGAAAAATATATGATCAAATTAAGGGAAATAATGTAGAACCTGAAGTTGATCAAAATCGGCCAAGCACTTCTAGAAGTTACCACCATTACAATGTGCTAAGCGAAAATATTTCAAATACTAAAGCTCCTGTTCAAACCCTATCTTCTTCCAATGGTGTTCATATAAGTGCTGCTCAAAACTGCACATTCAATATTAACATAAATAACTCTAAAATATAGTTAAACAATACTATGTACTTAATTGTATAACATATATTTATAAATTTGTTTAATAAATAATTCTTGTGTTCTTAATTATATTCGTTACCTATTTGTGTCGTAAATACATTTTCAAAAAAAGGTGGGTAGGAGGAAAAATCATATGTATCACATGGGAGTAAAGTGCCTTTTCCTCCGCTTCGCGTCGGGCAGTAAACTACATCCTGCGGGAGGAAGAGTAATACAAATAGCTATTTCTCGAGTTTTGGTATCTCTCACTTTTGTATACCCCCGAATGGAGAATATCGTAGACACGATTTTGCTGATTTTTTTCCACATTCCTCCATTATTTGTGAGTGTGTATCTGAAATTTCAGTTTAAAATTCCCATCACTATGACTATGCGCGTGTCGTGTCGAAAAAAAAGAATTTTCAATAAACAAAACTATTGTTACGAACTCAGAAGCCGGTCCTGTCGCAAACTATAAATTTTGGCGAATGTGACCTTTCTAGAAAGGTTCTTCAACAGGTAATATTCCAGACTGTTCTCGAAGCGTGGAAGGCGGTAAATTCAAGAAAGCTCTAGAGTTGCGGAGTACTATATATATACACGCGGATTTTTGAGTGAGTCGAGGAGTTGTTTAGTATAAAGTGAATATAAATAGTGTTGAAGATAAATTAGGACAATTATTATACCGAGTGTTGATAAATTAGTAGACATTAACTACTGTGTATATAAATTAAGTTTATTGTAGTGTGTAAGTGTTTCTTCAATAAATCAATAGTAGTAAGCCATAGTGAGCGTATAATTTTATCCCCCGGTAAAAACAGTTCAAATAAACAAGAAAAGCATTACACTATGAATATTGAATTCATACTTTCATGGTTTAGTCAATCGAACGTATACATTTTATAATCTTTGTATATTCCTTTTCAAACAGCGATTTATTACGTCTAACTATTTAAACATGATGATTTGTAAACAAGTCATGATCCGTTTAGCGTTAGTGAGAAATATTTTGAAATGTAGTCGATCAAGTATGAAATATAACCTTGAAATTTATAATGAAAATTTCAAGTATTGTGTAAAAATATTTTCTAAAATACTTTCAACTTGAGCTACGCTACACAATCAACAAACTAGGAGTATTTAGTATTATTATTTATTACTTTACAGGGTGTAAATTGTAAATTCAGCTGACTATGGTTAAGAAAATGTCTTCTGGCATATTTAAAGGCTGGTACCATCTAAAAACCACGTAGTGGAGCCTCCTGTCTGTTCATGTACCAACTTATGATTACTATACACAACTAATATCTATTTTTATATTCTTTCATGTTGAGTTTCAATTATAAAGAATATAAAAACATAAAATAGAGTCTGCAATGCATCAGCCATCAGCCTGATGGTTAATAAATTTTTTTATCGATAAAAAATAATTTGATACAGATGATAGATGGAATTGAAAACAATCAACATAAATAAATTTCTATTAATCGACTGTACCACAATGGGAAAACTGGATAGACAGTTTTATCAATTAATTTCGAATCTAACGGAATTTTAAAATGGATTTTTTCATTAAAGTATCATGAAAATAATAAAAGTCGGGTATATTTAGTGCGATGAAACAGCTCGTGGCTAGCTAGTTTACGTTTAACACGTTGACTACATCGGGTTTTAAAAATAAGATAATCCTAGACATTTACCTTACTATATCTATTAGATATTGTTTAGAATCGTTCTTAGGTTGAAGGAATTAATAAATAAACATTAAAAATCATCCCCCAGATGAATTTGAAAACAAAATTGGGAAAATTTGAAGCAACGTATGAGACTTGCCAAACAAACAAAATAAAAATTGCAAAAGTTTCAGTGGAAGCAGCTTATCAATAACAAAAACTGGTACAAAGCCAACATAGACTAGTGAAGGAACACTTCAAAGCACGTATAGAGTCAGAACTTCATGGGTTTGAAGAACTAAGAGATATTGCAGATAATCTAACGGATGGTGCACCGGTAAAAGATCACCTGCATAAAATGGAGATCTCAGCTGCAGACCTTATGGCGTGGAGACCAAGACCGTAATCCATTATGATTTCTCATATTAAGAAACCCCCAACCTCAAATTTTTGATCATATACGTCAAAAAGCGTTGAAGTTTTTGTAAAAAACAAAAATTAAAATTTCATGTTTAACACCCTGTATCTCTCATTTTATTAAAGCTAGTTGGTTCAAATCGCAATATTTTGAAGTGAAGATTGTACTGTACAATTACTTAAGGAGCACCCTGTATAATGTGATTCTAAAGTTGACATGTAGTATTTGAATTTTCTGGACCTATTAATATCAAAAACTCTTGAAATGTTGCATGTTTTTTGATTTGAAAGTAAATATTCAAATTTAATATCTCAATAAAGATGACATGGAATTTTACGTTGGTTTTGAATTCTTGCGGCCTTTGTCATATTGAAATTTTTCAGATTTTTTGTTCCTTTTTCATGTCTAGGATATGAAAAATGACAAAAGCTTCTTTATGATGGAAAATTTCATTTTTAAATTATCCAATGGTAATTTTTTAGGGATTTTTCTTCTCTCATGAGAAATTTATTTGTGGTTACAAGAACTTGAATAACCCAATGTTTAAAAATGGATTCTTTTGTTTAAAGAATGTCAGCTTCATAAAAAATATACTTACAAGTTTTTCTGGTATTTTGAGAAAATAAATACAACAAATTCTCTCCCGTGCATTTTGTTTGAAAGTCTGTATATTATTTTTGAGTTTCTTATAAGAATTTCTCCCATTCCCTGTCATATTATTTGTAAATCTGACGTAAATCAAAACAACATAAAGAATCTAAAATATTATTATCCCTTTGAAATTTATTACACAGCTTAACTACAATAAATATAAACCACGAGCCGATAATTCTAAATTTAGTTTAGTTCAATCTCCTTAAAAATATCGTTCAGACTAAGCCGGATTTTCAAAACAAGAAAAATTTAATTGCTCAATAGAGTGTGAAACTCCACACTAACTTCTTTATTGTGTTTAGACCAACTTCAGATTCAAAAGGCACTCCGTTATACAATCAGCTTTAAGCTATTTCAGCAGATTAATCTTGAATAGATGAGAATTTTATTTGATAAAGATCCATATTGACACGATGAAGTAAACAAATTTAATTTGTTTATATCGACTATATTTGAATCTATGTTCAACTACAGTGTTTATCAACATTTTTAATTTATACAGTGCATTAATATTCACGGAATTTGAAGGATAAGAGTATGAGAAAATGGTTAAATCGAAATAAAGTGGAAAACAAAGTATTGGAAAAGTTTACTTGGAAATTCATTCACAACAATCACTTCTGAACTAACTTCTAAAAGATTCAATCCAAAGGATTTTGGGTTTGGTAATTAAATGATTTGAATAGATGAAATTATTAGAGAGACAACTAAACTGGTAAAATAAAAATAAAAACTTAGCTGGTATGGTCATATGGTAAGAATGGAACCAAATAGGTTAACTAAGAAAATAATTGATATTGGGAAACCGATCGAAAAACAAAGGGGTAGGCGTGGAAGGAAATGGTTAGATCAAATACAAGAGATGGGTTTAGAAAGAGGGAAGACCATAGCAGGAATGGAAAATCTTGCAAGATACAGAAAGACATGGAAGAAATGGGTACAAAAGGATCTAGAAAAAAATAAATCAGAAAAAATCTATCTTTGAAATTAGAATTTCAGAACAATAAAAATCTGATGATTAATTCATGATCTTTACAATTTCAAACACGAAAAATTACTGAAAACTCTTGGTATATGAATATATCATCCACTAAGGAAGGATTTAGAACCAAGCAATTTTTTTAGTTTTCCCACATCTTGAAAAAATTTTAGTCCAAATGATTTTTTTAAGGATTTTAGATTTTTCTAAATTATGTAAAAGCAATAGCTTTCAACTCACAATAAATATTGACCGATAATTTGAATTCGAAGTAAATAAAATATATACAGGGGTTTTTTTTATCTTCTGTATGTTCCTTGTGGTATATTATTCATTCTTTTTTTAATTTCTTGGGAAATTAAACCATAATATTTTTAAATTCTTTATTTCAACGTTTCGGTAGCGTTCCAGCTACCGTTGTCAAGAAAAAATAAGTAGGTTATCGAATGTACAGTGTGACCCATTTTATTTGGAAGCAACCCTGTAAAATCCGCCTCTCTCAACCGATTTTAATTTAATTCTTTTTGTTTCAGTATCAAAAACAGTATTTTGGCACAAATTTCCATAGCTTAATTACTATTTTCAAGGCACTCTATATTAATTTTTCTTTGCCAAAAAAGAGAAAACTACATTAGGCATTTTTTTTCTAAATATAACTCTACCACTGGATTCAGAATCATCACAGAATGAAAATAGAAAAAATTAATGAAAAAATGTTTATCAACGACAAAGTTAGTACGACATGAATTTGGAAAAAGTAGTATTTTCAGTAATATTTTACGTAGAATGTAGACAAATTTTAAAAATGGCAACATGGTAAACAAAAACTAGGACTCAAACATATTGCACAGTGAAAATTCCAAGCCGATAACTTAACCCGTTCTGGAGTTATAGCTTCTGAAACTAATGTAAAATTGTGCTTAATAATTTGGATTGTTGGAAAAGTAGTCTATGACAATACATTCATTAAAATTTCTTGCCTGCCTTTTTTTTAAAGACGTTTGGTCACTGCTCCAGTCTCAATGAATACTTTTTTTAATTTTGTGCAATACAAAGCAGCAAATACGGCGATCTTGGGGCCTATTCTCGAATGTCGAATGACATTTGTCGTATTCGACATATGTCGATAGAAATTGTCGCACAACATTGGCATCTGGCATTTTCAAATGTGTTCGACATCTAAGTCGCATGAGATAAATTTTGTCGAATAACATGAGCTGGCAACACCGAAATTTCGATATTATATCGTGTTCCATGCCACTTCTCTTGTAAAGTTGAAAAATAATGGAATGACAGTAGTAGTTATATGATCTGTGATGACAGTAATGATTTGGTTATTCGTTAGAAGTTAGAATGTACTTACTCGAATGTAGAACAAGAATAACAAGATAAACATGGAAAGTGAAACCAAAAACAATTATTGCACCCATAACCAAAAACGAACATTAATAAATTTAATGCAAGAAAAAGAAAATGAGCCTTTTTTATCTGGAAAATTTTCAAGAGATAACGATGCACGATTCCCTTGTTCTATTAAGGGTTCTAGGATAATGATTAGCTCTCTAGCTAATTCTTTAGTTAATCTGAACGTTTTAATAAACTTTCTGTCAAATAAAAATGTAAATGTAAAGCGCTTCTATATATTCCTCGTCTCTCTCGAGGCCGCTGATACATTTCTTGATTTTCTAAATTGTCAATAGCAATTAATAAAGCTGCCATTTTCTCTCTACAAAAATTTCTGAAACAGAACCTAACAAAAGTATTAAACAATGTTTTGAGTGTTTTCACTTTTGACAAGTATAACGTTAACCTATAAATTTCGCAAGTAATGAAATTCTCGCATTCGACATAAATTGTCGACTGCCTTTGACCATTCTACAATTTGTCTATCAAAAATTTGCGAAGGCGACATTTGAGAATAAGAATATTCAGATTTTATTCGACAAAGAGGATATCTCGCATGCGACAAAATATGTGACGGTTTGAGAATGTCTCCGATTAACTATTTCTATTACTTCTCGTTCACTTCTATTATTGGCATTTCAAGAGAAGCAATACGCACTCTGGTGGCTCTAATGTAAACTAGATTCTGCCACATTGTTTTCTAACCACAGCTTTGTATCACTTGTTAACCATTGATTTTTATTAATTTAGTGCCTTTCTTTGAACCGTTTTTATTGATCTTCGTTATTATGTTATATTTTAATAGTTGTTAGTGTTGATAAATTGTCTTTTTAGAGGCAAAACAACCCATCCGCTGTTGTAAGTCGTCTAATAATGATTATTGTTCTGTAGCCAAAAGAGACACTAGAAGAAATCAACTTTTCATAGATTTTTCGAGGAAAATGAAAATTGAATAATAAGTTCACTATAACCTACCTACCTGGTAAAACGAAATAGCTTAAATGTGTTTACATTGGCCACCAGCTCCTTCTTTGCAAGTACTGAACATTTGCATAATTTCATGTACCCGTCTGTAATTTTTAAATTATCCATTTACTTGATGAAGCTCGCTTTGCAATGCGCTTGTCTGAAGAAAGAGAGCACATCATTTTTTCACTGAAAAGTTCCATTAAGTTTTTCTATAGGTACATACTATAGGACTGCATTGAGGACCTCTTCATCTTCCACTACACACTGAGAACTTTCGTTCCCTTCAACGTATATAGGTACCTCATAAATTCCAATAAACTTAATTTTGATTAGGCCGTTTGTCTTTGTAAGAAGACGAGTGAAGTATGTTATCACTAGATTTGCTCTAACTTTGTACCAAACTATTAACACCTTAACACTAATCCTTACAGCAATCATTATTATATCTAAATGAACATTAATAAAAGATAAAAAGTCATCAGATTCACAGTTTTAACAACGTTCAATGGGCCTAAATACTCTAAACACGAGATAAACAAAGTAAACGATGAAATCGATGTGGAAAAAAAGTGAGGTTATAAATTAATGTGGTAGAAAGTACTTCATCTGTCCCCGCCGGTAGCGCTGCAAGCTTAATTTGAAATCCCAATTGTAACCACAAAAAAGTACAATTTCAACTTTGTCTTGAATAGTTAAATAGTTGAATATTTGGAACATTTTGTACTCACTTTTTCATACAAATGTAGCTGACTGACATAAATAAAATTCCAAAATCAAAACCTACTTGTGACTCGTTGATTTCATTTTGTTAATTAATGAAATTATTAAGCACAATTTTACACTACTTTCAGAAGCTATAACTCCGAAACGGGTTGAGTAATCGGCCTCGAATTTTCACTGTGCAATATGTTTGAGTCCTTGTTTTGGTTTACCATGTTGCCATTTCAAAAATTTGTCTACATTTTACGTAAAATATTACTGAAAATACCACTTTTTCCAAATTGTTTCCAAATGTTGTAATAACTTTGTGGTTAATAAAAATTTTGGTAGTCTATATTTGTGATGATTCTGGATCCAGTGGTATAATTATATTTGAGAAAAAAAAATGCCTTGAAAATAGTAATTAGGCTATTAAAATTTGTGCCAAAATACTGTTTAAGATACTGAATCTAACAAAAAACATTTAAACAAAATCGGTTGAAAAAAGCGGAATTTACGGGGGTGCTTCCAAACAAAATGAGAAAATTATTATCAAGGAATTTACTTAAAATGCTTTTTACAGTGTAATTATCAAAAAATCAAATAATTAGAAAGTGATAATTCTTTAAAAACATATCTCACTCTTTTTCTGTATCGCCTTATGTATATGACACTCGAGCATGATAGAACAAGGAGCTTAAAAAGACGTATATAAAGTAGATAGGTACTCACTCTAAAAGAAAATCCCGAAGAGAGAAGCGGCAGTTTTCCACACTTTACATATCACTTAACGTCAAGGTATTTTTCTCATGTTTACAACGTAAAACGTAAAAAACAGTCAAACTAAAACTCACGTTAATATCATAATATATCAAAATGGTTTATCGAGGAAATGAAAAACGCTAACCGACGCGATATGTTCGTGTTACGATTTGGAAATGAGTGTACTGTGTGCGGTGAGATCATCTGGGAAAGCGATCGGAAGGTTTTGGAAAAGGTCTGCGCAAATCGACCTCGCGTTGCTATGGTTACCGGCGGGAAAACGCCAATTAACGGAAAAAAACATTGAAAGTTTCGTAAAAGAAGAAGATTATATGTCGGTGTTTTATTTTATTTTTTTAAAATATTTTTGCCGGTTAAACGGTTAAAATTACAAAGTTACTTTATATTATACTCTTTCTAAAGTCAATCACAGATATATTTTTGATCAAAAAGGTGTGCATGAATCTTTTATGAATTATCTAATTGAAAATTTGCCATACTAAAACATAATATTCTTCCAAAGATTCTAAAATCGACCTTTATTAGGGGTAAAACACTATTTAACCCTCTGAAAAATGGAAAGCCGTAGCAAGAATATAGTATTCGACTCGCATATAATAGTTATACTTACTAATTTCCATCAATCATATCCCTTCATTGATTTAGATACTGTTAATTTGTTAAAAATATATTTTTTTCATTTTATTAAAACGTTCAAAGTGAGTAAAGTAAAGTAACGCTTTTTAGAGGAAAAAATCGACGTTTTTGATATGTTTTTCGCGGATAACTTGAAAATTATTCATTTTATCAAAAAAACTGTAGAGAGCAAAATTGTAGCTTTAAAAAAAAAAAAACCCCTTTTTTATAATTTTTCTGAAACCAATAGGAACCGAGATATGGCCCATCAATGATTAGCTTTTTTTCCCAAATGCAAAATGTGATAAATTCAAAGTCAAATACCGGAAAAATGATGCATTTTTCGTAGAAAACTCATAGAATCTTTTTCAGAGCATAATTAGACCTTTCTTAAAAAAAAAGGTCTGTAGCATCATAATTGAGTGAATTGTGTCAAAAATAATGTCAGTACTGAATTTTTTATACAAAAAAATCGGTGAAAACAACCTCCTAACTACCCCCTGATTGAAATTAATCTTTACCCCTGTGCAATTCTCTTTGTACATGTAAGGTTAATATGTCCAAGAAGTTTGACCAATTTAAAATTCATAGTTTTCGAAAAATTATGGCTTAAAGTAAAAAGTTATTTTTCATAATTTTGTATTTTTATCCTTTCTTTCAAAATAACTCCGAAAATATTAGAGGTACAAGCGAAGTTAAAAAACGAAATTGTAGCTTTTTTATGACAAAAATTTTCCTGTGTTTTTGTACAGTGAATAGCCGTTTAAATCGTCTATTTACGCACGAGCACCACCTTTTTTTAGCCCTTTAAACTCACCCCATTTAAAAACGAAAGGGTCTAAAGAGATTCAACTTACAGATCCTTTTAATTCTTGAAAAACCCTACAAAATCGTTTTTGAATAAACTTTTTATCATCTAACATGAAGAAAATACGTTAAAAAAACCAATCGATTTTTTTTTCAAAAAATTCCAATAGTATAGTATAGTACACTCGGAAGCATAATAATATACAAAACCGGTTTATTTATTATTTTTGAGGGTAGAAAAAGTATAAAATTGTATTTTGAAATGTAACAAATTCATCATTTTACTAGTTCAAACCAATTTTCACCTATCTTAAGATTTATAATGCTATTTTTTAATTTTTGACATTTGGGGGTAGTTTTCACCCCTAAGAAACAATCAGGGTTCGTCGGAATGACATGATATATAAAGCAGAGGGTGAGTTGAGCCTAATACCAAATTTTTATGCAAATCAATCAGAGGCGAAATCATTTTTTAAGGATTCGTGATTTTTTTTACATTAAGCTGTCACAGGGGCTGCTTTTTAAGGGTTTTAATATGATGAAATTGTATTCCAAAGATCAAAACAATCATTATTCAACTTATCCAAACCAAATCTTACCCATTTTCAGGTTTAAAATGTTATTTTATGATTTTTGACAAGTAAGGGTAGTTTTCACCCCTAAAAACCGTTTAGCGCCCTTTGGTTCGATATAGATTTTGAACCTTCGGCTATCACCTACCTCCTGTTAAAATTTCAAGTTAATCCATGCTGGACGAAAAGATTGCGAGGTTTTACCTTTTTTTGGGCTTCATTCCCTGTACTATATCTGCTATTTCATTTCCTTCTATTCCAGCGTGTCCTGGAATCCATAGTAAGGTGACTATATTGTTCTCGCCTAGTTCATTGAGTTTGTCTAGGCATTCCCTCTCTACTTAGTCTGTATCTTGTTCTTTCTGCAACGCTTTCCACCACTATATGAACAGGATCCTTATTTTAATAATCGTTAACAGAATAAAAATCCTCCTCGTTCCAATATTAACCCAAATTACTTTTTTTTTCTTCGACAAAATAAACATCGACTCAAAATTAACTGAAACCCACTGTGTAATATGAAATTTTTTGCCTCAACGGATATTTACACATGAAGAGACTTTATGGCAATTAAAGATGCTTCAGTTGTCGCACACTGAATAAAATGAAAAATACTTTTCATTGTACTGCTTACATTAGAAAGGATAATTCTAAGGACACTCGTGCGCTGTTTGTTTTTGCTTCACTCTTTATGCTTTTAAAAGCTTGTTAAACAAATGAGATTTACTTTACGTTGATACAGGATAAGCTTAATAAAAAGGATTCAAGGACAAAACATACCTTTCCATAAAAAACTTGCTGTTCAATTTTATTTTTAGAAACGGGTTCTAGTAAAATAATAAGGAAAAATAAATAAAAGTATAGTTTAATACAGTGAAGAATTTGGATGAAAAAAAATTTTTAAATCATAAGATTGGCTCTGATACAATTGCTAGAGTGGATATTTTCATAATAAAGGACAAAATAAATCGAACACACTGTAGTAAAGGAATTAGAAAATGTTTAAAAAATCCTAATTGGGAGATATAAACAGGTATAAGGATTGGCCGATCTATAAACAATAGTGAAAAGACAATAAAAAAAATTTATTTGCGAGAAAATTGAGAAAATTATTTACTTTTGAGAATTTTAGAAAAAAATTTCACTAATCACTCTGTTTCGAAAAAAAATATTAGTTGAAATAGCATCGCACATTAGGCTTACAAAAATTTTAGTTGTTAATCGATACACACATCAATACACACAAAATCACCAAACTGAGTCATACATATTTTGAAAACAAAAATAATCATACACAAAAAAGTAACAACAAACGCGTTTTATTAACAACATTTCCAATATAAGCGAAAAAACGCGCTATCCCAATAAAAACCGTTCCTGGAACGTGCACTTCACTGGATTCCATTTCTAGTAGACTATCATATCTTTGGAATGTCATAAAATAAAATATTTATTTCACATTTTACCAGAGATGTGATCTACTATGAATGGACCTTAAGAAAATTTGACAAAGTTTTCTAGTCTTAAACTTCAAAATATTATTGATTGTCTAGTTGTCATATTTTTTCGTTGTGTCAGATAGGGACCAAAAAATTATTTTATCATCATTTAATCTTGACAAAGGTAGCTGGAACGCTACCGAAACGTCGAAATAAAAAATAAAAAAACATTATTGTGGTTTCATTCCCAAAAAATAAGAGAAGAAAAAAAACAAATAATAAATAATGCCACAAGGAACTTACAGAAGATAAAATGAATTAAGGTTCTGTATATATTTTGATAATTTGATACTCTGAGACAAAATTTATTTCTGTAAAAATAGATCACCCTGTATCAAGATATACGAAAAACTTGAGAAGAAAACAATTTTTGTTGTAAATGGCATGGCCAACGGAAAATCGCGGCATAATGAGGAGTTTCCTTAGGAAATATTAAAATAAATTAAATAATACCACATTTCAATGAGCACTCGCTATCTGAAAAATATTATTGATGGTTCCTTCGTATTTTCAATATTTCTCCGTAAATCGATCACTCTGTATCAAGAAAATACAAAAAACTTCAAAAAATATTTGGTTCTGTATAACTATTTAAAAATATTAAATCCCAAGTGACTGTTAAACATTCCAATTGAAATTAATTTTTTTCCAATTTCAAAAATTAAAAGTTTATCTACTCATCTTGTATATAACATAATATTTATGGTTTTTTTTTTCAATATGTACCTATTACACACTTCCAAAAAAAATACCAATTTATTAATTAATATTATAATATTTTTCTGTAAATCGAAAGAAAATACGAAAAATTTTTTGGTTCTCTGTAACTATTTGAAAATATTAAATCCCAAATGACTGTAAAACATTTTAATTGAAATTATAGTGTTCCAATTTAAAACATTAAAATGTTATCTTCTCATCCTGTATATAACATTATATTAATAGTTTTCTTGAATTTATTACACAGCAAAAAAATACCAATTTATTTTGATTGAAATTATTGAATATCAAAAATCAATATTCAACTTAATCACCTTGTATATAACAAAATATTGATGTTTTTTTTCACAGTTTTAACACATTTTAAATCACTGTTCACTTTAAATAAATATCTCCGTAGATAATATAATAAATTTAAATTTATAAATATCATCAAACAATTTAAAAATATACGAAAACTTACCACAACGACAGGAAATTGAGACTTGTCGATTAACATCATCAAATTTTTTATTCCGCAACTTGTCGACGTGAATCATAATTAGCAGTTCAAAAAAAAACAAGTATCACGTTCAATATAAATAATTAAAATAAACACGAAAAGTCAATATAATTCCTATGAATAATAGTAAAGCAGAAATTTAATTTTAACATCTCCGCACGCGACACTAATTTCACGTATAATAATAATAATAACCACTGCTTGTAAATTATCAGCAAATATTGTGTTGAAACTTTTCGCACCTATCCATACACCTGCGCCAGAATATGCGTGCAACTTTTTTTAAATAAAAATAAGTATCAACACGTAAACAAACAGTTTTTTCGTAGATTAGGTTGAATTACAGCGGCGTGGTTATGAAACAAATTATGAGAAAAGGGGTTTTTTATTTTTAGTTTTTTTAAAATATTGGGACTTGAAACTCTTCCTGAAGACCAAATTTCCTTTATGTAAATATTTTATCATGTCTTTGGTCGTCCTCTTATTATTTTCCTCTTTAAAAACTGAATTTTGTCGTATTTTACCAAATTTATTTTTATCCCTGTTACCTTTACCATTACTCTTTAAAACAATGTCTAATCCTATCTACACTGTGGGCCGAAATAAAGGAGTGCATTTTTTAATTAAAAATATCTTTTTTGTTTTTTGGGCGATTTATTTTCTCTTTGCAGGGCTAATAACCTAAAATATCCTTAACATGACAGTAAATTTGGAAGATAAAATAATGAACAGGGTCGGATTTATAAAAAAAAATTATATAACAGTGCATTTGAGCTCGTTGCAAATGAAAACTGTTTTAGCAAAAATTGTACTAATATGCTTTCTCGGCTACTTTTTTATTTATGAAAATATGGAGAGAATAGTCGAATCCTTTTTTGAAGAACTCCTCAAGACCTTTCTATTGACTATATAAAACATGGGGGAGTCATGATAAAAATTTCGAAAAAAAAATTTGGGAAAATTTTCATTATGCCCATGAAAATTTCCATGTTCGACTCTATCGGAATCCATTATTAGAAAAAATTAAATGTCAATATAGAGGGCGCCACAGGTGGCGCCAAATTTTGAGGTTAGATCAAAAATTTCACTAATGTAGCTATATGCCATACCGACTGATACCTAAAAACACCATACGAAGCTTCCACTATCAATTCGAGGTCATACTGGGGGCGATTTTGGGGGGGGGGG
>CAJUYI010002553.1:0-30495 GCA_910591695.1 Galerucella pusilla | reverse complement strand
TTTTGTTTTGAAACCTTCTGATTTCATGTTGTTCTTGATGACATAATATTCTTTTATAGAAAATAAAAAAACTAATTGTGCTAGCTTAGCTGGAAAGGAAAAGGCATTGGTGTCACTGGCACACAAGTTTGATTCAAGTGGAGAGCATTGTTTCGTCTAAAAAATGAATTCATCTAAAAAATTTGCTTTTTACTACACCAATGTGATTACTAACCTAGGTAAACGATAAACGTAAGCATTATCATCAACTATAGTTTACATAATCAATAAAATCATCCATCATACTAATTTCCTTGAAAAATGTGAAGCTTTAACCGACAAAAATAACAACCAAACAAATTTTTGATATCGAAAAATGACAGTGTTTACAAGGTACAAACGTGATTTATAAGTTAGAAATCTTCACTCAAGGAAGCTGGAATCTGTACTCATATTCCACTCAAGTTACACTCAAACTCAACCTCACTTTTCGCATGTTAAGTGTCTCTGCATACATTAAGGATGAGTGAAGTATGAGTGACCCTCAAGTGTCCACTATGAATTCCACCCATAGTCAAAAGGACTTTTATAGTGCGGGTTCAAAGGTCACTAGCCATATGTATAAAATCAGAAAACACAGAGGCTATCAAAATGTTTCCTGCACACTTATTCTCGAAATAATCTATCGGATTAAGTACCATTTTTTTTGCCTGAGGATGCAAAAAGCCAGAAAATTGCTTCTTATAATTTATATTGTCACTTTGAATTGTCAAAGTCACAAAACTGACATATTTAAAAAAAACTATCTGGCGAAAGACTTTTTAGAATCGTTGAAAACTAAATTCATATGATTTTATTTGGAAGTTATAAATAAACGCAATAAGAAATAAGAAATATTAGTTATTGCTTACGGACAATCAACGGAAGAAAGTATTCAAAAGTTCGTAAGAGCCTCTCAATCTTTCTTCCAACAAATGATAGCTAAGGTTTTTCCAATGATAGATCCTCATGACTAACTATTAGACCACGGTTTTGTGGTTTTGTGGACTTTTCACCCCGTTTAACTTAGTTTCCGCATTTTTTCTAAACACCTTATCGCTATAAGTATCTAATCCGAAAGTGAGAGATAAAACAAGAGCGCCCTATCACGTTAAAATGAATCTCATGGTGGGGATGGAACTAATTACCTACAGAAACATATAGCTAAGTATGTTTTCATTTAGAAAATAGCTCGAATGAGTCATTAATACAAGCTTTTGAACGTTAACTTATAGTATACGTTCAGGTTGCATGTTTTCAATTAAAAATCTCATGTGACTGAGCGATACCAATCAGGTAAATACGTCTCTATTTGAGTGCACGGAAGTTTCTAAAGCTGCTGTAATAAAAAGAGACAAATATAAAATTAACTTCCATAAATTTCTAAAAAATTGTAATTACACGTTATAATCAGGGGTGATTTGGAAAATGTATACCTAATTATCTCGAAGCAGCAGATTGCGTACCTACTTGTGAATTAATTTAACTAAATTTGATGAAAAACGTTAGATGAAAGAAGAATGTTATAGAACTTTTTTTTTGATCTTACAAAATACAGCTTCCGTTAATATTTTATATCATACAAAATATAATTACAATTTCTGACGGCTTTGTCGAGTTATCTACTTTATTTACAGTTTCCTGCAAATAAAATGGCGTTTTAGTAAAGCGTGACATCTATTAATTACAATTTTCTTTCAAGCTCTACTGAATATAGACCCCCTAATTTCAGACCTACAATATACACAAAGAAAAATGAAATTTTTTTTTAATCATCCAGAAATGTCATGGAGATTTTAAAGCATATTGCTATTCTAATTGGTCTTTTTTAATATTGAGCTATCCTATCTCAATATTTAATGTTCTTCAAACTTCTGTTACTTCTGTTAACTTCAATCATAATTTCTACGTTAACTTGTCCACGCCTCCACTCAGGGACAGATTTGAGTCATGTGCCGTTCTAGGCACAACTATATTTGCCGCCCCTCTCAAAGAGCTTTGGGAATTATTTGTAGCTTTTCGAGATAGTTTCATATACAATAGACACTGATATAATATGAAAATACGGAAGTGACATAGATAGATCGATTTTGGACGAGAGGTTAAAGAACCATCCTTTATGTCGATCCAACGTTGTCAAATTTAATAGTAACTACATGTGGCTTTTGCGATTACGCATGCGTCCTTGCAGCCTTTAGCCTTCTCTCCGATGTGACTAAATGTGAGGAAATCAGCCCAGTGGGTAGCATACTGAGCTCACAACCCAGAGGTCCTAGGTTCGAAACCCGGTTTGGACCCGGGCTTTTTTTTTTTTTTTAGTTTTCTATTTCTTATTTTCTGATATTTTTATACATAGTTACACTTTAATCTGTGTCAGTTGGCCGGGTAGCGATAAATCTCAATAATTTTTCCTTCCCCTTTCTCAAAAAAATATTCACATGTGCTAGTAAAACAAATAAGTAACGAGAGAAAACTAGACGCAACATAATATAGGTATTGGAAAGAACATAATTCACCCCCCGAATTCATTCACACCATTTAAATGAAAACCAGTATAGTTGTTCACATTAGCTACATAGCCTTTGTCTATATTAAATATGGTCTTTTAATGTGTACATTGCCGCAATATCTACTTTTAATGTTTATTCTTAATCAAAATTCTTACAGTCAAAAATACAGGTTGAAAAGAAACAAATGATTATTGTAGAATACTATACTCGATAAGTGAGTGAACACTTGTTTCGAGTAGAAATGTGGGAATATTAAAATAACATTAAGTATGAACAAAAGAAAATGAATCAATAAATACATAATACATTAGCGAACAATAAAAATAGCTTACATCTAACTTTAACATTTCACAATATACCTACGAATTAAAAAATAATTTGGGATTATTTGCTAAGCTGGTTCATATTATATTTTTATTTCTATATAATTATGTATTACATGCCTAGATTTCTCTAAGATATACAATTTTAATGTATTTTTGAATAAATGTACGCTGGTTGATAATTTTAATGATTCCGGTAAAGTGTTGTATAATTTTGGGGCCACGTAAGAATAAGACTATTGGGTGATTGTTTTTGTCATATGGAGGTATTGGGTGGTGTGTTTTCTGGCGGGTATCATAGGAATGTATAGCTGTTGGTAATGAGTTCTTTGTCTTGCGAAACTTAGTAAGTGTACAATAATAATTGTCTTATATCCATTACTTTCGCGACTTTTTACCGTAACAGATCTATATTTATTATGAAATGAAGATAAATATACGTACTTCGTTAGGGTGGGGGTTTAAGTTATGGTAGGTTGATTTTTAGTCAAAGCCTACTTTCACTACCTCCAGACAGTGAAAGTATACTTTATCTAGATATAGTCAACTCTGACTAGTACATGCTGATCAAATTTCAATACTTTTGGGTTTTTATAAACTTTTACTGAAAGGACCAGTAATAGTCGACTTTACCTAGGGAGAGTCAACTCTTACTGGAGGATCAACTTTCCCACTAAAATGAAATCCAAATTTAACACGTACACTGATAATCAGCTATTTGTTGTCTCTTCTTGTAGTTTCCTCTTTTATCATTTTTATTAAAAGGTCGATTAAACTGTAGACATAGTTCAGTTCAGTTCTAATTTATATATATATTGAGATCCAAGGAGATTTTTTCGAAATCCAGGTTCATTAATTCGCATACATCAGTTCCACATCCAGGAAATTGCTACTAAATATAGATCCTTCGATTCGCGTATAACCTAATCTTCCGGGGATTTCCCTGCACATAATATGCGCTGTATGCTAATCTAAGGAGAATTTCTTGCAGTCAGAGACTCACGAATCGAACAAAACATAATAACCAATATCCCAAGTAAGCTATATTTCTGTAGAAAAAAGTGAATTGGAAAATGATTGCTTTATTTTTTTGGACGGAAAGGGAAGTTTGAAATGCAGAGAAATTGAGATGAAACTTTGTTTGGTTTGTGGAAGTAGTGTAAATGAGAAATCAAACCGCAATCTTCTCTATATTTCCAATTCTTGAGAATAATTAAGATTTTATAAAATTCTGTTCGACAACTAGACAATCAAGTTTTAAATTTCTTAAGGTCCATTCACAGTAGATCATATCTTTGGTCAAATAGCTCATTGTATGTCATTCTAACAACATTAGAGTCTAAGTATAGAGTGGGATCCAGGGAAATGCACGCTCCAGGAACGGTTTTATTGGGATAGCTCTTTTTTGCTTATTTCAGAAATATTGATGAGACACGTTTGGTGTTACTCTTTTTGTGATATGCTTATTTTTGTTCAAATTATAAATTATATTGTGATTATGTATATTGTAGTGTGTATTTATTTACAACAATTCCAATGATGAGTCATAAAAATACCTGATTGGCAGGTAATTGATTATTGAAAGTTTCTCTTTCTAACATTGGAAACCAAAGAGGGAATGGGATTCCAAGTACCATTAGCAGACTTGGAAAGAATGCCATTCAATGGTACACAGACGGCTCAAAAGCAATAGAAAGAACTGGGATAGGGATGTGTTCGGACCGGGAACCTAACACTCTGAAAGCTGGGGAAGAACCCCAAGTATCTTTCAAGCGGAAATCCACGCCATAAGAAAATGCACCCAGTTCAATATTGATAAAGGATACCAGAAGACAAAGAATCATCATAATATCAGATAGTCAAGCAGCCATTAAAGCACACTCTTGTGTAATCAGTTCCAAAATGGTGTGGGAATGCCTAGACAAACTCGATGAACTAGGCGATCCTTACTAAGGATTCCAGGACACACTGGAATAGAAGGAAATGAAATAGCAGATGAACTAGCAAAAAGGGGGACTGAAATACCTTTCTGGGGGCCTGAACCCTTTTGCGGAATCAGCCCCAATGTAATATTGGGAGAAATAGGTGAAGCAGAGAAAAAGAGAAGATCTGACTATTGGAAAGATCTAGTATGGCTTATACAATCAAAGACTCTTCTGGGTGACTACAACCTGTTGAGATAAAATAAATGCATGAGTCGAAGTAAAACTGCGCTAAGAGTTTCAACAGGGACATTGTCGTCTGAATGGGCACCTGAGAATGCTAAAAGTAGTGGAGAAGATTTGCGGTATGGAAGAAGAAACCTCCATCCACATACTTTCCAACTGCACAGAACTTCAGAATTAGCACAGCACCTGGGAGATTACTGGATAGAAGAGGAACATCCATCTAAGTCGAAGCCTGCAGACATCCTAAGACTCCTCCGAGAAATAGGACTAGAGGAACTACTAGTTTCTGAGACTCTCCTCAGGAACTAAGTAGAAGTAAGGGGGCACAATAGATCCTTTAGGTCTCAGTGAATGTCACCCCAAAATACATACATACATACATTGGTAACCAAATTTGATTTCATTGGGCTCAAATACTAGCTACACATTATTTACTAAAATAGAATCACTTCCGTTGATTTTCCACGAAAAATTAACAAAAATAATAATGAATACACCGCAAGGCACATACAGAAGATAGTGAAGATGATGATGTAATAATAATAATAATAATATAATTGTAATTTGTTTATGCTTCTCCCATATTTCACCATATTTATTAATGAAATGATTGTATGTATTCTATTAATGATCGCCAAAATTGGCTTGATAACAAGTGAGGAGCAGAGTGCGTCTGATGGGATCAGTTATTGGGTTAAAAATGAAAGAACCCAACTAAAATCTAACAAAAACACTTAGACAGTCAAGATCTATAAAGTGCTTACAGATGCTGGAATAATCCACAAAAAAGCGAGTATCTCTAATATAAGTAGATACCTACCAAATGGAAGTTGTAGACTGAGCTTGGTTTGCTAATCATGGAAATCATGGATAAACTCTACAAAGTATTGGTTAAAACGGTTATAGAGCTAACTGCATCAGTAACTTTTCAAACATTCGAATAATTCAAACCAACTTTTCCAAATTGTTTAGTTTAAATCTACTTTAACACATGGCAACTTGCACACTAATTTGTTGCACTGGTAGTTGCAGATAATACCTAATTCGATTAAAATTTATCACTTCCGTTCTCGAGCTTCACCACAAGGTTAAAGACAAATAAAATACATTTCACGCGTTTGATCATTCGGAAAGTTTTATGGCTTGTATTTAGCGAACTGGAGATAGAAGCATTTTCTGGAAAATTGTGCAATAAAAACTTGAGACATTGAGTCAATATAACATAAAATTATTATAGAGTATTCACTGCTTCACAGGATGTGTTCCATGACAATTGTAACATCAGTAATAGCATATTATACACCAAGGTGGTGAAGACCATTATTATTGACCAAGCAACAAAATTATTTCACGAGGGCTTATAAATCTCTTCACCAACGTGGTGTATATACATTTTTTTTCCACTACTAGCCAAATTTAAGACAAAAATTAAAAATAATTCACAAACGCACCACGAGGAGTGCTTACTCCGTAGTCTGACTGACAAGTAAACTGTCAGTTCTCGATAAATAAACATCACAAATTCAACCATTTGACATTCAGTTCTTATTTCAATCTATGATTTCCATTTCTTATTGTTTTAGTAGTTATAGACCAGTATTTATAATTTCAAAGTGCACCAATAAAAAAAAATTGCGTAAAGTATTCGTGGATAACTGATCTTTAACATTTGCTCTATTTCGAGCACTCCGGCTCCGTCGTCGTGCTCGAAAAATCGCGCGTGTTTTAAAGACCTTAATATCCACTTATAGGTACTTTAATATACACATAGATTCAAAAGTGTTGCATCACCCTAAATCTCCGGAAAAAAAAATGTGTTCATTATAAATGGATCAGAGATTAATCAAATAATTAGTTTCAATAAAAAAACGTCTATATTTGTCAAAAAATTTTATTATCCAATAATAAACTTGCTTTAAACATAAAAAGTATTCTTAGGAATTGAATGAATTAAATACAAATTGATTCTTTTTAAAGAAAAGGTTAAGTGAGAACATGCATGAGAACTTTTAATAAAGAGTATTTCCACCTCTAGAATTTATGCAAGCTTGAAGTCGCCTGTCCATGCTGTTTACCAAATTATTGATATTCTGTTGAGGAATATTTCGCCATTCTTCTTGGGCCGCATGAACAAGCTCTTGTACACTCCTGGGTGGATTTCTGCGTGCTGCCACTGCCCTGGCAAGCATGTCTCAAGCATGTTCTATGGGATTCATGCCAGGAGATAGGGCAGGCCAGGTCAAACGATTGATCCCTCTAGTTTCAAGATACTCATTTACAGCTCTGGTCCGATGAGGTTGGGCGTTATCGTCCATAAAAACGAAGGAATTGCCAACAGCTGCGCGCCATAGTCTCACGTGAGGATGTAGAATCTCTCTGAGGTACCTATCACCAGTCATCGTTCCCTCCACATGAATTAATTCTGTGCGATCATTTTACATGATACCAGCCCAAAACCTAGCACTTCCTCCTCTGAAAGGCGGCACGGGGCGAGCATGGGCAAGCTGAGCAACTCTCGTTGGATCCCGCCACACACGTATTCGATGGCTATCCTGTACCAAACAAATCCTTGTCTCGTCGGAAAAAACACCGAATTCCAAAATTCTTCAGGCAAGGCCGCGTGTTCTTGAGTTCACTGTAGTCGTCGAACTCTGTGCTCAGGTTGTAGTCTGGGCACTCTTATTGGTCGGCGACACCTCAAACCTGTTGCAAGTATTCGTCTTCGTAATGTCGAGATCGATACTTGAACTCCCAACGCATGTCTTATATCTTTGGAGTGCTGGTATTGCCATGGTCAGGTTTCTTCGGATAGCTAAGTGGATATAGCGGTTCTGCCGCTGATTAGAAACACGCCTTCTACCGCTTCTAGGTCTATCACGAAGAGAATTGGTCTGGAGATACCGGTTCCATACACGAGACACATCACTTTGCCAAACGCCAACTCTGTTTGCCACGAACCTTTGAGAATGACCTTCTTCAACTATAAAAGCCACTATTCTTGCACGGTCAATCTCACTTATGACTTGACGATTCATGTTTGCACATCGTAAAAATCAAATGCCTTGAATGTTAAAATGATCGCACTAAAAATGTTATCTTACAAAAAAAACTGTAAACATCTGTATATTGCGAAAAATATGGAACATATTGAAATGGTAAACATTGATAAACAAGCCAACAAAAAATTGTTAGCGCAAAAAAATTCCTTCGCATCCGAAGAAGGTGATGCAAAACTTTTGAATCTATGTGTACTATTATACTCACAAAGGAACGACTAGATCTACAACTGGAAAATTTTTCTACACATCTATGAAGTGAGACGTTGTTTGAAATCCCCTAATCGTGCTTCTTCCATAGATTATAGGATCTATGGGGCTTCAAAGAAAGTTGAAATTTTTCTAGGTGAAGAATTTTCTTCTGTAAAAGCAATAGTTTTTTTTCTAGCAGAAACAATATTCGTTTGACGTTTGCACAGGTTTTTTTTTAAGTTAATAGTGTGTAGAAGCCACTAAAGATCCTTAGTTGATTTTTGCTGATGCTCAACATTGCCTTTGATCTTTTCCGATTGAAGCCTATTAGATATTTCGAATTGGTTTAGTCATTCTCACCAGGTATGCTTTACATAGATAATGCTTCTATTAGTTATTGGTACATAATTCAAGAGATACAAATCCACTCATTACAATTCCCTGGACAAAGACTTGAAACAGGATGTATTGGGAACAAACAAAAATAATAACACGATTTTAATCGGGCATTGATTCAACGTGAAACGCTCCATTTATTTCACAAAGAGACGAATCGGATGTGTGAACATTATATATGTGATTTATCATTATAAATATATCCCCCAAAGCGTAGATGGAAATCCTACTGGTCCTGGAGGATTTACAATGTTTTTTTTTAGAATTTCAGTTCTGATATTTGCTAAAGGAACTGGGATTTATATTTTATGTATAACATTAGTTCTGCGGGCAGCTGTTTCGAAGTGAATTATATATTCGCATGCTATTTGTGGGTAGATCTTGATATTGAAGACCCTGTGCCGACAAGAGGAGAGTCGGAAATCCATGAAATTTCCAGACTTTAGTCTGTAGTGTTTTGTGAGAACACTGCACTTACCGTAAGCTGACCTGCTCACTGTTAATCTCTTGTACCTTTACAAAATTGAGTGACACTGGGTTCGCTCGGTGCCAAGGAACTTATTATGGTATACATAATTAGGTACCGTCAATAAAAGACTACCGGTACCCATTTGGGCATGACCTACGTTGTCTAACAGGCCTTTTAACAGGCCACTGTCATCTGAATCATCATACGCTAAAATTTGGACTGTCGGAAGATCCGACTTGCCGTCTTTGTTTGGAAGATGATGAAAAAGCAGAGCATATAATTTGTGCCTGACCCGCCGCGGCTCATATCAGGTATCTGATTGGCAGGGTCTCTCTCGCCCTCGGACCTGAAATATCATTCACCAAATAAACTAATCGACTTTGTTAAGAAACTGCATTTGTTTGGTGAAATCTGAATACGTGTGAGCCATAATAGACTCTTGCGAGTGGCAGTGGAGTGCCTTATAGACCCACTCACCACTCACCTAACCCAACCTAACCTTCTTTTTAGGCACCGAGCATTGAGTCTATATGTCAGATAGTGTCGGGCGCTACTCCGACTAAAACCCCTCCTTTCTTGTTCTCTCGCTACGTGTACAATGGCAAGATCCATAGGACAACCAACATTGACCCCACAGCACCTGTTTATACATCCCTTCTCCTCTCTTTCTCTTGAAATTTCCTTTCCTCTCTTTCCTTTTCTTGTATATTTACAGTTATAAACCTCTCTATTTTTGCAAAGCTCTCCCTTGAGCTCACCATTATCTCGATTATGTTATCCGCATTAATTATATCGTCCATCAAAATTCTATTATTATGCCATCTTCTACAGGCAAAAATGGTGTGTAGCACAGTGTCTATGGCTCCGCAGTAATAGTATGAGCATCTTATTTTTATACACTCCTAAGCATCCGTGTCCACTTAAAAATTGTGTTAAATAGTAATTTGTGTGTGCAGTTCAACAAAACCTCTAGTTTTGGGATTAGTTGCTTCGTCCATTGTCCCTTTGTATTGTTTTCTTCCCATCTTGCTTACTGTTTTAGCTCTTTCATTCTTTTTTTCTCCTCTCGCAAGTAGATCTATCGGGATGGTTCCTGCAATTACATATATGGCTTGAAATTGTTCTGTATCCCATAATTTCTCTCAGCATCATTTTCCGATGAGCTCCCTATATTTTTGGACATTCAGAACTTCCATCCACACTTCGGCTCCATATAACAATATGGATTGAGCTACATCATTGTATAGCTTCCTTCTGTAACTTGTTGGCTTATTTAGATTCGGGAGTATCCTCGTCAGGGCGCTGACCAGTTTTGCCGTTTTCTCTACTGTACTACATATTATGTGGCTCCTGGAAGTTCCACCCCTATCAATCCATATGCCTAAGATGTACATGAATCAAAATTATTCTCAGTATTTTATAAACAATATGAGGGATCAGCTAGGGGTAATAGCCTGTCACCGTTCATAGATAATTTATTTATGAATTGCTTTGAGACACAAGTTGGAAAATTATTCAAGTATTTTTCTAGAGCGTGGATAATATTTTTGTTTCATTTGATACAAAAAAGGCAGAAGTGGTCGATATTATAGCACCCTCTGTGAACATACACTAAGTGTTGGTGTAGAGGTAGTGTGAACAGTGTTTAGTATTGGATAATGAAGTACAATAATAGATTAACATAATTATAATAGACAACAACGTATGCTGCTATTTTATCAAATCCAATTTTTTCCCTGCCCGTTCTTTTTAAAGTTATTTTGATTGCTGGAATTCCACAATTGACATTAAAAAAAAAGCAATGTTATATTTTATCAAAATATCCTTGACATTCAGTCCAAAACAATTTAAATGAAAAACTGATTAAGCGTGTGCATGTCTAGTATGACACAGTTCGTGTTTTAAAAACATAAATAAATTGAGCATCTATTTAACCTGATATTATTTGTCCAATATTTTTACATTACATAAAAAAATGTGATTTATTGAATAAAAATTATTCATTTGGCATATACCAGTCAGGCCAGGAGCCGCATATAATATAGAAATTTTACGTTCCATATAAAGCAATATGTTGAAAAAAACGAGTATATCAATGTCCCTCAGTTGGTATGGGAATACCTAGGTATATTCTTCCAGAGGATATCGAAACAACCACCTCGTTAAAATTTGAGCATTTAATTTCAAGATTCAGAGGTCGTGGATCGCAATTTTCCATTTCTCATTTAAGTAAAATGGGAAATGTATTCTTCATTTTCAGTCAAACTTTGATTATACCATAGAGATGCTACCATTAGAGGCAATAAACCAGTTCGGAGCCCGTCAGCTTGGGAGAGAGATAAAAAGTCAAAGGTTCTGGCTGACTCTCTCCAATGGCGCGCATTCTATAGACAAAGACAACGTCAGAAAAACCTCTGATTCTTTGACTCTCTCACTCTCACCAGAGTCAAGACGAACATTCTCACTCACACAATGGTTTTTTGCCTCTATCTGTAGTATATCTATGGATTATACTCGGTTATTAAAGACACACCATGTTCTGCTGTATCATTTTCTAATTTGAGATGATTTTTGCCATATAGCTTAGTCAAAGTACACATAAAACCTCACAAAAACTACAAAAAGCTTTAAAATTTAAAATTAAGTATTTATGTTTATCAATTTTGTTAATGCTTCTTAAAAATCTGTTTTTTTTGCATGCTTAATTTTACTTGTTTTTTTTAGACCATTGGATTATATCTTTTGTCGAAATTAATATAATTCCATGAAACTTTACCACTGAGCATTTTGAAATGTTTTCTTTCGAAACTACTATAAGTACAGCTTTTCTATAAATATCAAATTTTTTAAATAATAGACAATTATTTACAATAAATACTTAAATCAGACGTCTTTCAGAAAACCTTCTATAACTTTTTATAGTGTTTATGAATTTGTGAACCTATTTAGAAGTGATCGCGATACAAATAGACACACCTCAGGTAAGAAGGAGGAGGGAGCAAAAATAAAGGTGAAAAAGCATGTGAGAGAGCGGCTCATACGTGCCGCTGCGTAATAACAATAATAATAAAATATTAACAACAAAAATTCCAACAAATTAGATTGAAGTACACTATGTTATAGTCTAATTTTTTAATTTATTAATGTTAGTTAAAGAAATTTGGTGAAAAACGACTTTTTTGTGGAGGTTTACGTGGAAAATCGATGAAAATACATTAAAAAAAATTTTTTTCAATGTATTTGTAGATACCGCATTTTAGAACACATTCCATATGAAAACTTGTTTTCCAAATGTCATTGTTTTTTTTTAATGAAAATTGATGTTCAAAATTACTACTAGGGAAATTTCGTATATTTTGAAAAATAATGCAGATACAAAAAAAATGTTTTGACAAATTTTGTAGATAAATGAATTAGCTATAATTTTTTATTTGACCATTTTCCTGTAACTTCATTACTTAAACAATTAGAGTGAAAAAACAAAAAAACAAAAATTTACCTAACGATTTGCATTTGCAGCATTGTAAAATTTTTCTCATGTTAATCACAACCCTTTCAAATACTCAATTTTGAATTTTCGAGTTTTTTGTATTTTTTGTAGCAATTCACTAATATTTTGTGTAATTTAGCTAGGCTGATAAGTTAGTTTGATAACGAGGTATAAAACTACAAAGTTAAGAACATTTGCGATCCGTGACCTCTAATTCTTCAAATTAAGAGCTAAAATTTTGACAAGGTCTTTGTTTTGTCATCCTCTGGAACAATTTCCCGACTATTTGAATGACCCAGCTATGTTGATTGTTTATTTCTTTACATATATTGACCCACTGTTTAACATGAGATATTTATTATCAATCTAAATATTAAACATCAAATATCCAGAACCGATCTTTATGAATAATTACGTAAGTTTACGATCAGTCAATATTCTTTGAAGCAAATCCTTCTAATTTATAACATATACGTATAACCAGATGCAAATATTCAAAAACAGTACTGTACAGCTCTCATGCAGAAACTCATTTTGTATATCTACGAATTTCAGAGTCCGTCTAGAATTCAAAGCACTATATGTGTGTTTTTTTTTTCGTGTATGGTTTATCGGAGTTTTGGTAATATAACATACAGCTGCAGGTACCTTTACAACTCAAAGAAATCAAATATTCGGATTGCCTCGGTCGTGAAATGAAATTGAAGTTGAATGAATGTCGGTCAGGTTACGAGCGTATTTCCATGGAAATGCAGATATTCAATTCGAACATGAAACAAAACAGTAAACTTTGATTTCTTATTGTTAAAAGAAAATTCCTCTCCTTTTTTGTCTCCAAAGAAGTTTATAGACTACCCTTTGTAGATTTTGTCGGCCTTTCAGCCTTTTATAGTTTCCATCATTTTGTGCTTGATTAGAACGACAAATAATAGTATTTCTCCTAAAGCGTGTTGATTTTAAATATTCAAAAAGTAGAAAAGCTTTTGTTTTCAAATCCATCGAAAACAATTTCCAATAATTAAAATCATATCAAAACACGTAATTTGTAAACAAATGTCATCGAAAATACACACGTAGGTAATCATTACTTGTTGACAAAAACAACAAAACTGGAATGAAATTGTGTATAAAAGTTGCATATTATTTTATTCATTTAAGTAGGCGTATATTATTTGTCGAATCATATGAACGAGGGATGATTGACGAGAGTTCCATAGTGGTCAATTCTGAGCTAGTATGGATAAGTGTCGTAATGGCAACAAAAAGGCGGATTAAATTTGCTGATCAATACCATTAATTGGAACCCTTCTGAGGCGTCGCATTTAATATTATCACAAGAAAGTGGGTGGCATAACCGTAGTAACAATGTAAACTCTACCACTAACATAACACAAGGTCTGTTCCAACCGCAATCAGAAACTGTCAGAAACGATCAGAGAATAACCAGTCATAGCAAACAACGAGATTACTTTTGCGTAATTCTTATCACTGATTGCAATGGTCGACTTTTCTCTGACAGTTTCTAACAGTTTGTGATTGCAGTTGGAGCAGACCTACACAAGACACATCAGAAGAAGGCGCACTTCGCATCTCCACGGATGGCTCTAAAACCAATATGGGCTCAGGATGTGGAATTCACTCCAGATCTCTGAATCTAAACATCAAATGGGCGATGGGCTGTAATGTCAGCGTTGCTCAAACAGAGCTCACTGCCATCTACATCGCCGCAAAAGAGATTACCAAAAGAAACACCACAGATAATAAATCCTTACGGATAGTAGGCAAGCACTACTAGCCTTGAACAGACCACGTATCACATCAGGCCTAGTACTGGAGTGTCACCTGTCGCTGATCGAAGCCAGTAGCAACAACGAAGTCACTCTAGGCTGGATCAAGGGCCACAGTAAATCGAAAGGTAACCACATTGCCGATTCACTAGCCAGGAAAGCAGCCTCCCAAAAACTCTTGGGACCTGGCACTCTCATTGGTCTGTCGGCGTCGGCTATGATTGACCTAATAAAGGAACACTCCCTTGATAAATTTAAGGGTATATGGGACGATGCAGAAGGTTGCAGGCTTGCGCTGCAGTATCCGGACAGGAAAGTAGCCAAAAGATACGTGACTATGAACGATAGAACCTTCGGACAACCACGGGTATTCTGACCGGTCACTGCCACCTACGAAAACACCTCTACAGACTGGGTCTGTCTAACACTTCACTTTGTAGGGGATGTGAACAGGAAGATGAGACTATCGAACACATTCTTTGTGAATGTCCGACACTCTCTCAATGTAGGTTCTCTGTATTCGGCGAGTACAGGCTAACACAAGCCAGCATGAGGGAGCTTACTCTCGGCGACGTTTTCGCCTAATTCAAACAAGTGGGCTGGATGACGAGCCAGAGGGAACTCTGAACCTCAGAAGGATGCAATGGGCCAATTGTGGCGTAAGTGCTGTGGGGGTCACCCACCCTTCAAATTCTTACAGATACAGATACAGATACCACTAACAGGAAAATTTTGCCAAACCCACTAATGTTCCAAAGGTGAGAATCTTTATTGATCCCATCATATGGACTCGGGACTTCGGTTTTACGTCTCATCCGATATTATCAGTAGTAATACCCCTAAGGTCTTGATAATACCGAGATAATTTTGTCATAGAGAATGCTGAAAGCGTGTTGCTTGATAATAGCCCAAGGCCGGAGGCCAAGGGCTATTATCTTTGAGCAACACGCTTGAAGGATTCTCTACGACAAAATTTTGAGTATTTATCAAGACCCCAGGAGTATTCGAAAAGATAATTTTTTACTTTGTAGATATCGAGGAGTATTCGATAAGATAATTTTTTACTTTGTAGAGATATCAAAAAATTTATTGTCAATTTGATGTTTACTAATTTTCAATACAAAATTTATTAGTTTTAATCAAATATTATTCATTTTTATTTAAAACTACAGTTGTGAAAAGTACAATTGGTGAATTCATTGAATCGTTAGATGCTATACCAAATCTTCGCGACATTTTTAATCCAGTTGTCAGTTTGACGTTTAATTAATTTTTAATAAAAAATAAACACCAAACTGAAAACACCACATGTAGGGTATTATCGCTGTAATACAGCGGTGATTGGATGAAATTTGATACATGACTTTAAATTAAGTAATTTGATTGGTTACTGTATTCAGTAAAAAATTATCAGTAATAACCCTCCGACATTGATAATTGTTCGAAAAAATTTTGACAGATTTCGAAAGCTTATTGCTTGGAAACAGACCGACGCCGTAGGCGGAGGTCTGTTGCCTACAAGCAACAAGCTTGAGAAAGTTGTCATAAAATTTTTGAGCATTTATCAATGTCCGAGGGTTATTAGGATAGAAAATTTTTTGCTCATTATAGAAAAAGAACAGATCTAAAACAATTTATCTGGAGATGCAATTAACAAAGGAACAATTTGAAAAGTTAAATGTGACATTTCGAAATATTAAATATTTGAAACTTCAAAGTCGAAATAAATCAACATGCGTCCATAGCAACGTGAAAACAGCCCCAAGGTCTGTTATCAGTGTAATGTTGACATGATTGGGTGAAATTGTTTATGTGATAAAAAATGAGGAAATTTGATTGGTTTTTGGAACTGTTAAAAAATTTTCTACATTATACCCTTTTACATTGCATCATCTGGCTCACCGATAAATCCAAAACAAACGGAAACCTAGAATAAGAACGTTCTTTAGTCTTGGTTGAACAAGGAAGTGGCACCTGGAGGGTGATCTCACAAGGACATATAAATTCGAAACACTTCATTAGAAGACCTTCACCAATTTTTACTGCAATTGTATTTTGATGGAGTGAAAATTTCTATGACCTACTTACTTTATTTTCCAAAAATTTATTAGTGTAAATACTGATATGCATGAGCTTTAAGATAAAATACAGCTAATTTTCTTACTATTGCATCTCTTCAAATAAATAATAAACAGCAAGCCGCAGTTGTTTTTGTCACGCTCTAGATTTAATTTTATGAATTGACAAATTGAACCACCTGTTCTTATTATCAAATTAACAGTGTGGTCTTGTAATTTAAGCTCTTGTGATTTGATAGACGGGCAAAACAAATTGTTTTTATCGAGCGTAGCCTCCGACATTGATACCTTATATAAGCCACAAGATAAATTTCAATAAAAATGCAAATGAAATTTTTGTTGACATCAGTTTTGATTTAATTGACTAGTAATTGTTTGTAATACTTCCGATATTTACTTAATACTGTTATTATTAATGAGTTTTTTTGCATATAAAAGTGCCTTCACATACTTACCGAAACCGTCTGGCTGGCACCGATTAACTGAAATTATTTCCTAGTTTATTTGAAATGAAGTAATCAATCACTTTTTTTTAAAGATCTGGAAGGTGGTAATAGGGTAAACGTGTGATGAACCCAATTGACCTACTTCACTAATTCACCCTAGAAGCTAAAAGCAGCTGGGTTGGATGAAAAAGTTGCATGACCGACCACGTGGTTTTAAATTTGCTTGAAACTCTAAAAGAGCTTACACACTCACCGGTACTAAATAGCCGGAGTGCAAGACCGCTTATTTCATGGTTTTAAACGCCACCATCTTTCGGGGGAGTAGATCGTAGCGTTATCTAGCGGTAAGAACCAAAAGTAGTTCTAAGCCCGATTTGATTGTAGATAATTCTTTATTTTCATACTGGTTTCAATGACCCCAAGCAATACAAAATGTTTGCTAGTTCATAATTCGGAAACGGAAGAAATGCATATAATAAATCAATCCAAATTATGACGAAGCACTATCGAGAAATGCAATATTTTAAGGTTCAAATATCAACTAAGGGCCACTTTAATTAACTGTGGTAACCATTAGATAAAATTTGACAGGTTGGTTAAGTCTTAAGGTTAGTCTTGACACAAAAAAACGTAAAGCTTGGTAAAATTAATCAATACAAACAATTATTATTATGTTTTGTATCCAAACTAATTTATTCAACAAATATGCTACTGCAATGAACATAAATATTGAACTGTATCAAATATTATTTTCAAATGTATATTAATAGTGAGGTATTTTGATTTTCAGGCTTTGTATTGTTTCATTTCATAATGTAATGGTGAGTTGCGTTGATGTAATACACAGTGTTAAAAATAAGAGCTATGCATACATTTTAGCTCCTATAGGGAATATAAAATGAGAATTAAAATGTTTCTGGTTGTTGTTTTTATCTGGATTTACTATGAAGTTATGTTTTTTTTTCTTAAATGGAACACCCTATATTGTAAAATCATCGGTCCTTGACGAGAAGAATTAATCTGAGCGCTTAAAGTAGGAAAAAATGGAATTTAAAGGTCTGCATTCCTGTTGAAAGTCTGAGACTCGTAGCTCCTTTAGACCCGTTTCCAAAGAAATTCCAGGAAATCTCTCCAATATGTTTGGGTTAGTGTCCCTCTCCTATCCAGTAGTCTTCTATAATTCTTTATTCACATGGAATCCACAAGTATGTGTATGGAAGTTTCTGATTCTATTGCACAGAATATACAATCTTCTTTCTCCACTATTTTAAGCTTTAGCTAGGCGACAATGTCCCGTTAGGACTTCTATCAACCATTTTCCAGCGTTAGGTAATACCCAAATCGGATTTTGGAATTCATTTGATCTCATCAAGCTGTAGTTTCCCAGTATCTTTGATTGTTTTGGCCCTAGTAGATCTTCGAAACGGCCAGATCTTCTTCTCATTTTGTCTTTCAGTCCCTCAGAACGGTGTTTTCCTTCCCTTGTATTTGCTAGTTAGTTACTGACATCTATTGAGTGTTCGTTGAAAATATTGGTCAAAGCTTTCACATAATTGTAAAACTCTTTTTAAAAATCATAGCACTGTCACAAATTATGTTTATTCTGGTAGAAGATATAGATAGATATACAATTTTAATTGGAATACATTATATTATAAGGTACAATAATTTATCGTTGGAATATGAAAATTAATTGCACAATATTTTCAGTAAATTGAAAGAAAAAAAAAAGTATCGATTTGTTTGATACAGTAAGGTTCTCGCCTAGTTGTTCATTTATGGGTCAATTCTCAGCATATCTGTAAGGTCTGTAAGCAAAAATCTGTAATAGTTACAAGGCAACTTACTATATCGTACAGTTTCTGTAACTTATATGTGACTTCTCAGAATCGACCCATTAGTTTGCTTGGGCTTTCCCATACCATTTTGTAAGTGATTATACAAGAACTCAGTGATTCAATGCCTCCTTGACTCTCCGACATGATTATTAGAGTGACTTTGCAAAACTCCTCAATTGAGAGAGTATAATCAGTAGTAATACCACAGTATACCAAAACAACCAGTGGTGCATCTCAGCTTCGCGCATCGCTTGTACGCAATAATTTTATTTGGCCTTGAAACGGCCATTCGGGTTTAGATACGAGGTTCTTATTAACTAACAGTTCTACTTTTTGGACAGGGAAGGATTGGTATAATTCAAAGTTGTTAAATTTATGTTTCGAAGAAAAAGTTATTGAGTAGATTGAGTTTAACAGTTGAAATCCGACCGCGAAGCGGGAGGATTATTTTCTCAAACTGACTCGATTTGTAATTATGCAGGAAGTTTGAGGTGCTTAACCGTATTTATTTTGAAGTACGTATTGTATTTTTTACGAGTATTTGTTGAGTGAATATAAACAATTTACTAATTTAGATACAAATTGGTACAATGGCAATTACAATCCAAATCGACTCATTTTCGATAAACGTCAGAATTTGACGGTAATATTAGTTTGTGTGTTGTTGTATATTGATGTCGATTTGGTTACTATGGAAATTGAAGTATTTTGAAATTTTCGATTGGTAGAGCTACTCTATGTATAAACAGGTATTATCGAAATTATACGAGGTAACTTAACTAAATTGATCGTTCTAATTGGTTGAGAATGATACGAAAAAAATAATCACGTCAATGGCTGCAAGACAAAATTAAACATAACCTCAATGACCTCTGAAGCTATGGAACCCCTGTATATATAATGACACAAATAAAGTTACAAGCGCGCAATTAATAAACGGGACCAGTCGGTGGAGTCTAGAGTGATAGCAATATGGCGGAATTGTTTTTTTATTATCATACTGTGTAAAGGGAATATGAAGAATTTGCTATTTAGATCTAATTTTTTTAACCTAACTTTTTGTTGTTGCAGGCACGGTCCCTTATTGAATCTACAGGATTGTTATATTTTTCTGGTGAGTAAACAAATATTTATCTAATAAAAAAGGTCGATTTTTATAATAATCATAATAATACCAGCTTTCAACCGTGCTTGAGCCCTCTTCACGGGACAATCATCCTTTCGAATTTTTCAAATCATGCTACACCGAGTTTGAAATCTTGATAGCTGGTGCTACTTCCAGCTGTTGGCAACCAAATGCTATCAAAGTAATGAGCTCCATTTGTGCATCTGCCGACTACGACTGTAGAAAAGCTTTTTCTACACTTCACTTTTTCTATTTATCATCTAATAAACTTCGGTATACAGAGTTCGTCAAAAGTCCGGGACCGGACAAATAACAAAGAAAATATAAATTTTACTTCAACTTGAACTATAATTTGAAAATATTTTGAAATATACAGGGTGTTCCAATAAAGTGTGGCGTATGAAAGTTATTTTTTCTTATAAAACACCCTATATTTTATTGCATTTTTGAATTGCCTCTGAACAATATAATAGTCCTTCATAATGGTTCCCTATACCTAAATACAGAGGGTTCCGAGTTATGCTGACTTTGTTAAAAATGTGAACATTTCGAAAAAAAATAATAACTCATTGATATAATTAGCAAATTTTCTCTTACATCTAAGTAGTTGGATATTCGTTGAATGTATTCCACGATTGAGTACTAAATATCTATTCACAGGGTGTTCAGAATTTTCAGTTTCATCATTAGATCATTAAATATGCAGTATCAGGCTTATTTTAAATGGAACACCCTGTATTTTAATAATTCATTATATTCAAAAAAATGTCGTATTTCGCATGGTATGAGGGTGTTCTATACCTAGGTATTATACTTTTCGTGCAATTTACAATTTTCTAAAATTTTATGCTAAATCGATTTTAAAACATCTACAGTTCTCTCTAAATTTCAAACTAATGATCTTGGCATAGTTGTTGTAAAAGACTAAATAGATCATGTTTTAAGCCTTCAGAAAAATACAGGGTTTGACTATCCTATACCGAGTGGTTGGAAAGATATAGCCACTCTCTCAGAAAAATCACTATCCACTTAGAGACATTTTATGAATTAACAAAAAACAAAAAAGTTTCACACAATACGAGTGTTATGTTGAAGATTGGTTTAATTATTATCATTTAAAACATTAAAATACAGCATGAATAAAAACGGAACTAACAATAAACAACAATATTGTTTTTTATTTTTTTATTTCGACGTTTCGATAGCGTTCCAGCTACCTTTGTCAAGATTAAATGATGATAAAATGAAATAAAAGATTATTGTGGTTTCATTCCCAAAAAAAAAGAGAAAAAAGGTAGAACGTGTCGCGGGACACACGGTAGGAACTTTAGTTCCTTTTGAGCAAAGATTATGTAATACATCTGACGTTATAGATAAACAATTTTCATATTCTTTGGTGGTCGAGTAGTAAGCATACCAGACTCTCACGCAGTAGACCCAGATTCGATTCCCCGTGAGGAAGTTTTTTTTTATTGTTAATTTTATTTTTAAATAATTATTCTGCTTGTTATTAATAACGACAACAGGTAGACGTTTGAAATATTTAGCAGAATATTCATGTACCCTTCATGAGGGAGTCCGACTGGCAACATCTACTTATAACAGCATCGTATATTTAAAAAAGGAAACCGTAGCATTATACAAAATGTCGTACGTTTACCACAAAATTAGTGGAAACATAAAATTGAATTGTTAAATTTTTAATTTGAAGTTATATTACATTTTATTGAAATTTTTATTTTCTAGATTTTTTCTTAAGTGGGTCGTAGAAAAAATATGCTGCTCGATTCGTGTGGATGGTCCATATCGCACTTGAACGATTGAGCACTCCGCCTACGGCGTCTTGCTCAAACTTCGTCCTCGTGCGATATGGCCATCATATTCACACTAGTTGCACAAACTACTATTTCCTTCAAAATATGCCCTTTTACATTTAAAAACAACCTGCCAAATGGCAAATCAATGTATCCATCCATTTTAAAGTTATCAAATTAAAGCATTTAAGTTTTCAAAATTTCAACACCCTGTATTTCGAAAAGTAAATGTGCTAGACCCCTTAATCGCGCAAAAAAAATTATGGAAATAATAGTAAAAATTTATCCGAACAAATTCAAGTAGATCACCAGCACTGCTAACACCAGCTTTGCATAGAATTTTAATATAGCATCGGTGGTTCAGTGGTAGATTGCTCGCATTCCACGCGGGCGGCCCGGGTTCCAATCCCGGCCGGAGCATATGAATCGCTGCTTCGTAAACGAGAGAGAGACTAAGGAGAGAGCACAAGCACGCAAGCAAGGCACATAACAAAGCAACGTAACATAAAGTAGCGTAACGTAACGCGTAACGGTCAGATCTTTTGCGTCGCGACTCCTGGTCGCTCAAACATAACCTGACGTAAAGAACTAAAGTTCCAAAAATAATAAATAATGCCAAAAGGAACTTTCAGAAGATAACAACAAACAACTAAAAGTAATAAACTTTTTTTTTGTTATTTCATAAAATGTCCTTAGACCATTCGAAAGAGGACGTTTTATTGAACATAATGAATTATTAAAATACAGGGTGTTCCATTTAAAATAAACCTGATACTGCACATTGAATGGTCTAATAATGAAACTGAAAATTCTGAACACCCCATAAAGAAATATTTAGTACTCAATCGTGGAATACATTCAACGAATGTCCAAATATCTAAATGTAAGAGAAAATTTGCTAGAATTTGTTATATCAATGAGATTAATTCTTTTCGAAATGTTCACATTTTTAAACAAGTCAGCATAACTGGAAACCCTCTGTATTTAGGTATAGGAAGCCATTATGAAGGAGTATTATATTTTTTAGGGGCAATCAGGAAAAACAATAAAATATAGGGTGTTCCATAAGAAAAAATAAAACTTTGATAAACCACACTTTGTTGGAACACCCTGTATATTTTAAAATATTTTCAAATTATAGTTCAAGCTGGAGTAAAATTTGTGGTATAGGAAGATTTTCCAAAAAATTTATACTTCACTCGATATTTGTCCGGTCCCGGACTTTTGCCGAACTCTGTATAAACAGTCATCAAACATCAAATCAGCTTTTCTGTTTTTTATCTGAACTCCTATAAAGCGAGCTTAATAAACTGTATGCCATAGTATAATATTTTTGTTTATTACTAATGTGATTTGTAATTTAAATTCAGAGTGAAATTCCATCGTTTACATTATGATAATCGGATCAAATTTAAATATCATGTACATATGGAAAATCGATGTAATTAATGGTAGGTACTTTCCGTTTTATCGATTCGTTGTAGTTTGTAGATACTGCTAAAATAGAATTAGTTAATCGTAATATGAAATTTCTATTGTTCTTTAAATAATACGATTAAAGCTGTCAATTGCATGCTAGCTTGAACAATACTAGCGCTTATATTATACTCCTTTAAACGTCTTACTATAACGTTATAAACAAGGAAATATGAAATGAGTTTCATGTAAAAAGCACGGGTAGTGCATTTGAAGTGAGTACTTATTGCAGAGGTTTGAAAATAATATGAGGGTAGTTTCAGATACATGGCTTTTTTAGCTTATTGTCTGCAGAATAGAATAGAAAAATCTAACTTGAAGAGCATAGTTAGATCGAAAAGACCACAAGGCTCAATTTTTGGTCCTCTGTTTTTCTGTCTGAAATTTAGAACCGATAAAAATAAATAGTCTACTTTATGCAGATCATGTGGTCTTAGTAGCAAATACAAAGAACAAAATGCAAAAGCTAGTGAATATTTGGACTAAAGAAATAAAGAACATGAAGATGGGTGTGAACATAAATAAAACAAAAGTGATGATAATAAATGGATGTGATGCCTTTTGGCCGAAATATTAAGTTATTAATTATTTAAATTATTATTATAAAATATTTAATATTAAAAGACATAAAAGACATAAAGCTAATTCCAATAAATCATGAATCGTTTTATAAATAAGAAATATAAAGGTTGCACGTACGAAGTCAAGTTCAGAGCGTGAAATAAACATAAACAGTATTATTTATATTTACCAATGGTGAACTTGACTCGTCGTATAAATATGTTAACGATAGTGTTTTAGGATTCATTCCATTATAATTCCATTTTAAGTATTCTAATTATTCTAATAATTTTAATTATTACAATTACTATTAATATTAGTGTTAGTAATAAGTAGTTTAATGTATACTAATAAAGTAAGGTAATAAACAGAACATGTCCCAGTGATACAGGTAGTTGTTTTATTCCTGTAAGATGACACACCGAGTGACCAGCAACACCACCTATTCAGAGGCCCTTACACACCTATAATTTACCAAGTATCCATAGTAGGATACATACATTACATGGAAAACAGCTAGGTAATCAAAATAATAAACAGATTAGATGCAAAATCCAGACGCTGGAAAGAGTAACAACATTTGAATATTTGGGGAGTATATTAACAGAAGATGGAAAAATAGATGCAGAAATAACAAACATAGCAAATAAATCAACAAAAATATACTACTCTCTAAATAAAACAATTCTTGGACATAAAGATATAGACTTGGGAGTGAAAATGAAAATTCATAATATAATAACAGTTCCTACAATATTATATGCAAGTGAAAATTGGACTATGCCAAAAAAGGACGGAACTAGAATAAACGCCATAGAAATGAAACATCTAAGAAGAATTGCAGAGAAAACTGAATGGGATAGGATTAGAAATGACGTCATTAAAGAGACAACTAAACAGCAACTGGTAAAATGAAAGAAAGACAACTTAGCTGGTATGGTCATATGGTAAGAATGGAACCAAATAGGTGAACTGAGAAAATAGTGGAGACTGGGAAACCGATCAAAAAACAAAGGAGAAGGAAATGGTGAGACCAAATACAAGAGATGGTCTTAGGAAGAGGAGAGACCAAAGCAGAAATGAAAAACCTTGCAAGAGACAAAAAGGCATGGATGAAATGGGGACAGGACATGGAATCCACATCCGACGCCTGAAAGGGCAAAAGGATCTAGAAAAGAAGAAGAAGATTTTCTGTCTAAAAAGTGTGTAGACATAATGATGGAAAAATCAAAACGATTTTTATGTTTTGCGATGAGACTTTTTCTCCATTAATAGAAACATAAATCAGCCTATTTGTAGCTACTGGTCACGTAATTATCGTTGGATGCGTGAATCCCACACACAATATACACAAAAACTGAATGTATGCATCGGTAAAACTCAATTTCAACCCACTAGTTTCCTTCCTTTAATATCCACAGATCATCCAACTAAAAAAAAAATTTTGTAGTTAAATAACGTGTAACTAACCACCAGATGGCTCTACCCAGTTACTGTTGTTTCCAGACTGAAGCTTCTTTCTTGAACTATAAATGTTTCTAGAATCTTAGGTTATGGGTCTATAAGGCACTCCACTGTAACTCGCAAGAGTCTATTGCGGCTCACACGTAGTAAGATTTCACCAAACAAATTCAGCTTCTTAAGAAAGCCGATTAGTTTATTTGGTGAATGAAATTTTAGATCCGAGGGCGAGAGAGAGGCCCTGCCAAACATCTGCTGTTTCATCATCTTCCAGACAAAGACGGCAAGTCGGATCTTCCGACAGTCCAAGTTTTAGCATATGATGATTCAGATGACAGTGGCCTGTTAGACAACGTAGGTCATACCTGCTATAGTCTAAAATTTGTTTGGAGACATTCTTCGAAGGATGTATAAAAGCCTTTGAATGAACTATCCTGGAAAATTATGCCAGAAGTCTAAAGCTTTTCTTGCTGTCCAGGTATTTAGTATTTGTTTGGCAAAACATATTGCGATGCCAATTTTAGGTTCTGGTCCGATAGAAACACGTGCGGCACCCTCCCTTGCAAGAGAGTCTGCCTTCTTGTTTCCTTCCATGCCAGAGTGGCCAAGGATGCAGACCAGCAATCCTTTATTGAGCTCTCCTATTGAGGAGAGTCTTTTTTGGCAGTCTAAAACCAATTTCGACGTTACATGGCGAGAGCTAAGTGCTTTCAAAGCCGCTTAGCTGCCCGAGAAAATTGTTCTATGTATGCGATTGGCTTGCTCCAATCTCTCCACACATGAAACACTGGCGTAAATTTCCGCCTGAAATACGGTTTCATAGGATCCTGAAGAGGTAAAATTTTCTGTCCTAGGTCTGCACCCGTATACACCTGCACCAGAGCCTGAGGGTGGTTTTGAGCCGTTTTGAGCTCTTCTTGAATCTTACTTTTCAATCTCTTGATTTTCCTTTAGAAACAAATTTTTATTACCCTTCGTGAGTTTGCTAAGGATTGATACATCTCTTCAAATAGAGATGTAACTGAACCTATCTACTCCACACCTAATCAATCACGTTCGCTCAGATATTCGATTGTACATATAAATCGTCGTTTCATTTACATCGTGTTATTGACACACGGCACAAGTACACAAAGATCAACGATGTAGGGACGTTTGATAATCATCGATTTTATGCAATTAATTTCCATATTTCAACTATAAATTATTCGACCTTGAATTATATATAACGTTTATGTACATTCCAATTAAAATTGTTTGCCTATCTATATCTTCTACCAGAATAAACATAGCCTGAGTCAGTGTAATAGGTAATTTGGAAATGCTAGGATTTTTAATAGGAGTGTTACAATTATGTAAGAGCATTGAACAATATTTTTAATGAACACTCAATAGATGTCAGTACTGTAGCGAACAGATCCTCACAGTCACTCGAAGAACCCGCAGATATCAATAATAGCTGAAAACTTGAATGAACTAGCAAATAAAAGGGGAGAAACAACCTTCTGGGGGACTGTAAGGCAAAAAGAGTCTTCTGACCGTTGCAAAGATCTAATAGGGCTAGGACAATCCAAGATACTGGGCGACTACAACTTGTTGAGATCAAATGAATTTCCAAATCCGATTTAGGTATTAACTAACGTTAGAAAATGTTTAATAGAAGTCCTAACTGGACATTCTCGTCTAGCAGAGCACCTTACAAAGCTCAAAAAAGTGGAGAAAGAAGTATGTAGATTCTGTGGAATGGAATCAGAAACCTTCATACACATACTTGTGGATTGCATATAAATTCAGAATTATAGAAGGGACACTTTCCTAAATATATTATAGGAATGTCCTGGAATGTCCTCGAAGATCTAAAGGAGCTACCAGTCTCAGACTTTCAGCAGAAATGTAGACTTTAAATTCGATTTTTTCCTACTTTAAGCGCTTAGATTAATTCGTCTCGTCAAGCACCGATGACTATACAATATAGGGTGTTCCATTTAAGAAAAAAAAACATAACTTCATAGTAAATTGTAATAAAAACAACCAGAAACATTTTATGGAAGTCTCAATTTATGTATAGGTACTTCTTATTTTTAACACTGTATATTACATCAACGCAACTCTCCATTACATTATGAAATGAAACAATACAATACCTGAAAATGAAAATACCTCTATTAATAAACATTTGAAATTAATATTTGATACAATTCAATATTCATATTCATTGCAGTAGCATATGAATTATAGTTTGGATACAGCTCTTAATAATAATTGTTTTTATCGATTAATTTGACACAAGCTTTACATTTTTTTGTGTCAAGGCTAACCTTAAGACTTAACCAACCGATCAAATTTGATCTAATGATTACCACAGTTTATTAAAGTGACACTTAGTTGATATTCAAACCTTAAAATATTGTATTTCTCATTAGTGCTTCTTAATTTGCATTGAATCATTGTATGCATTTTTGTTCCCTCTGAATTATGGAACTAGCAAACATTTTGTATTGCTTGGGGTCATTGAAACCAGTATGAAAATATATAGCTATGCGAGAGCCTCGTTTATTATTTTTTCTCTAAATTCACTGAAAATCTTGTTTGACATAACGGAAATAAAATACTGTAAAAGTTTGAACTCTTCATTTTTATGTTAAGGGGGGCCTGCTCACAGGTATACAAACCTCATAACATGAAAAAAACTGGTCACTTATCTAGTTATTTTCAAGTTCAAAATATTTACGATAGTTTCTATTTTTTCATTTAGTGAACATGGAAAGCAAATTGTCCTATGCTTTGGAATTTTATTACTTAAGTAGAAAATTTGACGCTCTACAAAAAAGAGGATTATAATTTCAACTACTACCAAAGTAATTCAAGGTTGAAGTTGAATTTCATTACAATGTTGGCAACAGTGTTTTTGTCACACCTTGTTTCTTAAATAGAAACGCAATTAGTACATTTTTAATCAACTCCCCTTGTTTCTATGAACTCCAGTTATCCTAGCAACTGAGGCACGTTTTTTGAAGCATTATGTATATAAACTTCATGGCAGCAAACAATCAAAACGTAACTTTATTTGTGTATGAAATATTCTGAAAGGATTTTTCTCTGCGAGTAAAAACAAAAGATTGGCTAGGAACATTTTATTTTCATCAAAAATAATATCGGTTACCAAAACCTTTTAGCCGAGAATAATAACCCTCTGGCTCTCTGGAAAAATTGTATCCCAATTTGACGGTGGAACTGTATTCGAAATTAATTTTTGATGATGTTTGTAGCCTGCATAACAAATTATGTAAATATATTTTTTGAAACTGTCTCCACTTGACCTAAATACTAATTATTACCCAGTACCTATTTCATTAATTGAACAGTTTTTACACATTTTACAGCCAATTACATTTTTTCCGTTTCGTACAAAAAAAATGTTCATTAGGTTCGTTTTTTAAATTTTTTTTTCAGTTATAATTATCGCATTCATATGAATTTCAATATTTTTAATTGGATATATACATATTATACATATGCAGCATTCCGAAATAGTAACCGCTGATAATTTAGCTCTTAGAACATTTTCTTTTTGTGGATACTCAATGCATTTAAAGTTTGCCATGTTTCTTTGCTATTTCAATCAATTTCTTTCATTCCTTTCTGTACTGGATCCTATATTTCAGCTCTTAGACCATTTTCTCTTTATGGAGAGTCAATACATTTAAAGTTTGTCATGTTTTTTTGCCATCTCAATAATTTTCCTCCATTCCCTCGTTTTCTGGATCCAATATTCCAGCTCTTAGACCATTTTCTTTTTATTGAGAGTCGATGCATTTAAAGTTTGCCTTATTTCTTTGCTATTTCAATAATTTTCCTCCATTCCTTCCCGTCCTGGATCCAATATTTCAGCTCTTAGACCATTTTCTTTTTGTGGAGCGTCAATGTATTTAAAGTTTTCCATGTTTCTTTACAATTTCATAAATTTTCCTCCATTCCTATCTGTCCTGGATCCAATATTTCAGTTCTTGGACCATTTTATTTTTATGGAGAGTCGTTGCATCCAAAGTTTGCCATCTTTCTTTATAATTTCAATAATTTTCCTCCATTCTTTCCTCTCCTGGATCCAATATTTTAGCTCAAGACCATTTTTTCTTTATTGAGAGTCAATGCATTTGAAGTTTGCCATGTTTCTTTGCAATTTCAATAATTTTCCTACATTCCTTTCTCTCCTGGATCCAATATTTCAGCTCAAGACCATTTTCTTTTTGTGGATACTCAATGCATTTGAAGTTTGTCATGTTTCTTCGTCATTTCAATAATTTTCCTCCATTCCTATCTGTCCTGGATCCAATATTTTAGCTTCTGGACTATTTTCTTTTTATGGAGAGTCAATGCATTTAAAGTTTGCCATGTTTCTTTGCAATTTCAATAATTCTCCTCCATTCCTATCTGTCCTGGATCCAATATTTTAGCTTCTGGACTATTTTCTTTTTATGGAGAGTCAATGCATTTAAAGTTTGCCATGTTTCTTTGCAATTTCAATAACTTTCCTCCATTCCTTTCTGTCCTGGATCCAGTATTTCAGCTCTTAGATCATTTTCTTTTCATGGAGAGTCAATGCATTCAAAGTTTGCCATGTTTTTTACTATTTCAATAATTTCCCACCATTCCTTTCTGTCCTGGATCCAATATTTTAGCTCTTAGACCATTTTCTTTTTGTGGAGAGTCGATGCATTTAAGGTTTGCCATGTTTCTTTACTATTCCAATAATTTTCCTCCATTCCTATCTGTCCTGGATCCAATATTTTAGCTCCTAGACCATTTTTTTTCTATGGAGAGTCAATGCATTTAAATTTCGCCATGTTTTTTTACTATTTCAATAATTTTTCTCCATTCCTTCTTGTCTTGGATCCAATATTTTAGCTCTCAGACCATTTTCTTTTTATGGAGAGTCAATGCAATTTAAAGTTTGCCATTTTTTTCACTCTATCAATAATTTTCCTCCATTCCTTCTTGAACTGGATCCAATATTTCAGCTCTTAGTTCATTTTCTTTTTGTGGAACGTCAATGCATTCAAAGTTTGTCATGTTTCCTTGCTATTTCAATAATTTTCCTCCACCCCTTCCTGTCCTGGATCCTATATTTTAGCTCTTAGACCATTTTCTTTTTGTGGAGAGTCGGTACATTAAAAGCTTGTCATGATTCCTTGCTATTTCAATAATTTTCCTCCATTCCTTCCTGTCCTGGATCGTTTTTCTCCAATATTTTACTTGGTCCATCCATCTAGCTCTTGATCTACTGTT
>CAJUYI010002551.1:0-30514 GCA_910591695.1 Galerucella pusilla | reverse complement strand
GGTTAGAAGCTGGCTTGTTGCCTCTATTTGTAGTATCTCTATGGTTATAGCATGAAATATAGTTTTTTTCTGACGGAAATGTCGATGAATTGAATTTTTGGCAATTATCCATAGCTTGAGTAGATAAAAGTCAGGTCGATATCATTACCTACCCAAAAAAATACAGGCAAAAATGACCTTTTTTGCATTACGTTAATGCTTAACTATCAACTAGCTGACAAATGACCAATGAATATCAAATATTCAATCCCGATAATTGACAGCTGTCAACTAAAAAATTTAAAATTGCTACAAAAAGTGCACATTCTTCTGTATTTTGAAAAAGATCAATTATTAGCTAAAATATTTGTATGCTCTTATTATTTTATGTTTATATATTAATGTGATGGAAAATTTTTGAATTTTAAAACTTGGAATCTGTCAAAATTTAAAAAGTTTTTTTTTATTTCTTCGAAGCTGGAATCGTAATCAGCGGCAAAAAACCCTTAAGTACCTATCAATTTTAGTGAAAATTCTCTAGTTATTTAATTTATTCAACAATTGTTTATAACTAATTACGGGCTAATTACCACACAACCAAACTTGTATTATTGAGCAATAAACAACTTTTTTTAACAATTGGCAAAAAGTTATCGAATTATTTTTTGATATCATGAAAATTTTTACTTCATTGAACAACTTACCCAACATTTTTATCAAAGGATCGTTTTTACATCTAAACATTTTAAATAATTGCCCGATTCCGTTAAGAACTGTTTTCAATTTTTGATCAACACTTTTCAATTCATCTGCTTTTTGCGTTGCAGCTTTTTGTGCCTCTTCAAACTGATTATTTAATTCTTCTAATTTACTTGCTTGTTGATGTTGACGGAAATCGTTTAAAGCTCGTTGCTCATCTACAAAAAATTTAAGCTCAGATTCTATTTGACATCCACCTAATTATTAATTCCGAAGGTTGTTGAGCAAAGCTAGTTATTGTCAAATGCATTACAGCAAAGATTATTCCAGAGATGCTCAATAAGATAGTCAGTCGGCTGGTAGGCTGGTAGTTCGTTTAACATTTATCCAATTATTTGCTTACTAGTCGTGCAATGGGCGGTTGTACATCAACAAAAACAGCCAAGGAATAGAGGATAAAGGTTCATGGCAAGTTATTGAAAAAAAATGTATTTAAAGTTTTTTTTCACATAACCTCAAAGAATTGTAAAGATTGAGAAAATATTGAAAATTCCAATTTACAACCAGACTAATGGAATGTAGTTCAAAATAAATTACTCTAAATCAAGTCACAATAAAAAATAATTATTCACTTGTTTGCTTAGACTCTTAGACCATCAGCCCCACCAAAACCATTCTATAATAGCATTCAATATGAAAAGAAAGCTCAACCCTAAAACCGTTTTACAAGAAGTCAAGTATATCCTGTGGAACGAACACGAAAAGGCAAAAATGGCTCTAATAGTGTGCAGAAACTTATCTTGGAAAAATGGGTCTATAGCCCAAATATTCTGTGATGGATGTGAGACCAATCATCACTTATAGAGCCATTGCGTGGAGTAGTAGGACTAGAGCCATCAAACTAAAAATGATTATTGGCACAAACGTTTGCCGACAAAATTTTCCGCCTCATATTATGAACGTACTATAAAACGAGAAATAATTTAGCCACAACGAGCATATGTCTGCGGCTCCTCTCCTTTCAGAGTGAATACCTCTTACATTACTGCGCAGTATCGGTAGGTACCGAATAATGGAGGATGTTTTCAATAAGATCGAAGGTGTCGCTTCTGTGTGAGTTATCTTTCACAGACACTGATGTGATGATACACTCCTGATGTAGATAACTGGTAGTGTAAGGACTTACCAATTTTAATCTGCATTTTCGCTAAGCTGTCTGTCAAGTCTTCCATTTCTTTGTTTAAATGATTGATATATTTAAACATGGCGAAATTTTCTTCTTCTTGATTAACAAAGTTGTTGGCGATGGTATGAACTTTTTCTTCGCCAGTAAATTCCTAAACAAATATATTTTAATTTGAAATAATAGTAGAATTGTAGTATCTTTTCAACGTACTTTTATGGTTATTAGAATTTGAAGATATCGTTCCAATTTTTTTTCCATATTTTCTTTATTTTGTAGTCGTTTGCGTCTTTCTTTCGCTTCCAGATCTCTCATGATCCTTTTTTGGCATTTTATGGAAAAGAATTCTTGCAACTTAGCGTCGTCGTCCATTTTTCTTTGCATTACTCTCATTTCCTAAAAAGTTCGCGGTAATAAACATAATAAAAATGGAAATAATAGAATAGAATAGAAAGGCTTGTTCGAAAAATGATTCATCTTCTTCCTTGGCTAGTGGTAGGCGCACCGTGACACCGAGTATACTGCGAAACACACTCATGTTTCTGGAGTGACGCAAGTCGGCACATCCACGACCATAAAAGCCCAGGATGCGCATGAAATGAACTATCGAACTTAACTCATGCATTATGGGCTCCTACTTTAAAATCAATAAGATAGAAACTGATATGATAGCTGAACATGTTCCAGAATATCAGCATCTTATGGAACAACGTATACTTCTGACCAATGTCGAAGTATTGTGAAAAAACAATCTACTACCCGGTCCGATATTGCAACAAATTCAAGGGGGAGTCCTTGTTGAACCTCAAAATGAGGAGAATGACATAATTACCGATCATGATACACATGAATTGGATAATGCACAAGGAGACAACAATGGCGTTGAAAAAACAAACAATGATTTCGACATAACCTACAATAATGACTATAATACCGAACTTTGTAAGCCACTAGCGAAATTTAATGGCACTAACCCAATACACCGACCAAAACTAGCCAATCTGCGAACCAATAAGAGCACTAACAGCATAATAGTAGCTGCGAACTTACAGAACCATGCTAAAGACTGCGAAGCACTAGAGCAACTTCACATTCTCATCTTGGAGTAGTGGCATTGCTTCGCATTGACAATCAACAAATCCAATTCCCTTGGAACAATCGAGGTAAGGACTACAAACAGCTTAGTGGCAACGCCGGCTGGAAAGTTCTATTGATGGCATCAGAAGGAAATTGGGGCAGTTAAACACAACTTGAAACCGTCTAGGAGCTTAACAAACAGAATGAGAAAGATCTATCGATAAATTAAAACTTATACAGGTCACCCACAATATTAACAATACGTAAGTGAATATATAGATTTACTCAAAAAGATAAAGGCAAAATCCAAAAGTTTGGAACGATATGTCAAGTGCTCGAAAAAGAAACAACAAAATTACTTATTCAATAACAATCAGAAGTTACTTTACAGGCAACTTAACGGTACAGTGAAGGTACAATCACAACCAAAGTCTTCCAAATAAAGATGAGTTAACGAAGTACCTACTTGTCTTCATTATGGTCGAAACCTGTCGAACATAAATCCAACGCTCACTGGATAAGTACTGAGAAGGAAAAAATGAATTTTGAATCAATGCATTTTGTTGACTTGACAACAAGCGAGGTAGCCGAAGCTTCAAAGAACACCACTAATTGGAAAACACCAGGATTTGAAAATGCCCAAAACTACTGGACGTCTATTCTTGAATAATGAGCGGCATAGATTTATGGCGAATGATCACATGAGGCGATCGTCGTTATATTCTTGGCCCGTGATGTGATATTAAATTTCATAAAAATCATATGCTCTGAATCGCATGGTCCGAAATAGAGGAGCAGAGTCGAATGAATTGGCGCCCGCGCAGTAAAGAGGTTTTTTTATGGAAATTTGTTTTCATTCTGTCATAGAGAAAAAAGTATATAGGTAATTACTCTTTCTCTATGCATTCCGTTATTATTCTGTCAGCTCTTTGAAACTTAAATTAATGTGCATAGAGTTGAAAAAAATACTTTGTCGTGAGTTTGCGTGGTTTTACTGGTTTTCAGTATTTTTAATCGGTGTTTTATTATGGACATGGAGAACTATTATTTTTGGCACGTAATGATTAAGGATTTACGGGCGGCAGAGGAGAAAGTACGAATTGACGAAGATAGAGGCTCCAGGTTTTTATATGACCATCGCTTGGAAGCATGCCACCTTTTTTATTATTGGTAGGTAATAAAACATAACAAATATAAAAAATAATTAATGACAGAAAATTATGACAACCGTACAAAAAAAGATGCTGAAAATAACTAAAAAGTAGATCTTTTGTATCAAATAATGCTGGCAACAACACAATAATTTTAGACGTTCGCATGTAGGCTCAAAAATTAGTGGATTTCGACCGTGGGAGTCGATAGATCGCAAGTGATAGACCCCATCGTACGAGAGAAGTACCGGATCGTATGATTTTCAAGAATAGCTACCCTGGTATCAGAAGTTTGACAGTTTGTATAAGGTAATGGCAACATTATTTTCACATATTCTATGCATTGACCAGAAGATACACCAATATTTCTGACCCTGAGTTCGACACTCTTGTTCCCAAAACGCATGAAACTCACGATCCTACGCAATATAGATATATAGACATAACCTGCCTCCCAACTATTATATAAAATATTAACGTCTTGCATTGATAGCCGTATTTACAGACATGTAGACCAAAACAACATCCTATCGGAAGACCAGAAAGGGTGCACACGAGATCACCAAGGCTGCAGCGAACAACTCATCATCGATTCAGTAATAGTAATACAGACGCAAAAGGATCAGCGCAACATTTAGACGGCTTTTATAGATTACAGAAAAGCATTTGAAAGCTTTCCACACTCCTGGTTTGTTACAGTTTTGCAAATTTACAAAGTAGATTCCACTCTTGTCACTTTTTTTGAATCAACGATGAAGCACTAGCGAAAAAACTTTCATTTACAAATAAATAGTCAATACCTCGAAACTGATGAGATTTCTATCCGTATGGGGATCTTCAAGGGTGAATTCCTTTGTTTACCTTGGTTTTGTCTGGCAAAAGCTTACGGATGACGGCTATAAGCTCAAAGCCTCTTGCGAAATAATATTGGTGCTCGGTTTTCACCACCTAATATACTATAAGAAGGCTTATAAATCCACGATATCACCCGACCATGGCAGGTCTCGACTCGTTGCACTGAATAAGGAATATACAAGTTTTTACAAGCATCAGTCGCACAGCTTCTTAAAATATTATCTGCCCACATTGATAGGTGACGTCGAGCAAATACAGTACATACCAAATATTAATTAATTAATTAGCAAATAAACTCACCTGAATGTGATTTATAAGATCGTTGTGAGCTTTTGTTCTCAATATTTGTAATTTGGAAACCCATTCTTCTCTCTGATCGTATGCAATTGTTGCTTGTTCAATTAAATCGAGCATAAATTTTTTACCAACTGCCAAGTTATTTATCAAAGTGTCCCATATTTTGTTAAAATCATTCCTGAAACAATCGTTACAGTTATTCCAAGCAATAGGTAAATTTTTATGACAAAAATCCTAGTAGAAAAAGGAGTGTACCATCATGCAAAATAAAAACACAAAATATATTAAGTATTAAGAACGGTAAGGGTTGTTTACCGGTCGACAGCAATGTTTGGAGGCTGAGCGTAGCGAAGCCTACAATTTTGATATATTTGAATTCCAAATACAATAATTTAAATTTCTTCGAAATAAACGAGATGTCAAAAGTGACATTTATACTTCTCGATCAGTTTAAAATATAATTAGCATTTTGGTGAAATTATTGTTATGCTGTTTATTACTTTATATATTGTTCTGTTTGGTTCTGCTCATTAAAAAATATAAATCTTCTTATTTTTTTGGTTCCTTTTGTGTAATGAATGAAGTAATATATTATTTATGACCACTTAAATGTATGTAGGGCGTCGGTAAGTAATTTACTTACCGACGTCTGAACGGTAAGTAAATCACTTACCGACGTATTAGACTTAGAAACCAGTAAACACAACCTACCGTCCTGACAACCGATGCTGTAAATAAACAAAAAAGATCGATAGCGCAAAAAAGCTTATTAAGTAATCGTAATAGTTCGCTTCGCGTCTTGTTTGACCAAAAGGTAAATAAGGCTTGTCTATCTTTAATACGTCATTGGAAACAGTCACTCAACTTATCAATGCTGTCATAAGTCAGTTGTTTATAAAATTTCGTGAAGTTTAGAAAGGTTGAGATGAAATTAAGAAAAATATACACCTTTCCATCAGTAAATGGTTTATTTCTTCTCTCAGTTTGATATTGTCCGATGATATTGAACAGAATTTCTTTATTTGTACTTCGAGCTTGTTTTCTAGCGTTTGAACGGTTTTTTCTCCTGTTATTACTCGTTGCTGATACATTTCATCGGTAATTTGTTTTGATCTTAAATCAAGGACCTATAGGAACAAAAAATAAAACTATATAAAAATATTACTTCATTTTAAATACTCAACCTTCTTTTTGACCATCCTTATTTGCCCGTCTATCTCGTTTATGTGAGATTTTTCTTGTACGATTTCAGCATCAAATTCATCGTACTCTTTAAGCAAATATTTCAGTTCTTTGGATTTCTTTTCGTCCTCTACTTTTCGAGCGTCAGCCGAAGCAACTGCCAGATCGGTCAGGATATTCTTCTGTTCTCTTTTGAAAATGTCCAAAACTTTTTTTTGCTTTAACAGCTTTCCCCCGGTATCGCATTTTTGTGCTCTGTTTCTTTCTAGAATAGTATACTGAAAGAAAGATAATATTGTCACGTTTAATAACACATTTGGTTGTATGGTTCATTCAATAGCCTTATTGGTGTGCGTAATCGTTTGTGACGTATATCCGGGTTTTGGGTATGTCGTTTATATTATTTGCTAGTTTGACATATAGCTAACCTTAAATTTGATAGATAAAATCATCAGGATCGTATTCAGTCAAATTCAAAAGGGCTATATGAGATTAATAATTACCAGCTTCTTTTTCTAACTGAATATACTTTAGATCTTTCAAAATGCGGGTTTTCCGTGAATCTAGGCATATCTTTGTAGTATTTAAGTATATGTAACAATAAGATTAATATTCTCTTTTCACAAATAATAATTGACCGTAAACAACAAAGTACTGACCTGACGAGAACTGTCAGTGGGACAGTAGAAAAAGACGTAAGACGCATTGCCGATACGGAAGGTACGTCTGCATCCTATTTTGATTGCTGTAATTGATAGGTAGCGCTTGCGTGTAATCTAAACATCAACTGATCAAATATTTGTAAGTCAACGATTAGGGTTAACGTTTGTTATACATGTCAACGCTTCATTATTGTGATAATATTTTGATTAGGATTAATCACAGACCTGCCTTTTTTCCATTTCTTACAAAGTAATGTGTTAGAATAACATTAACAATCGATGATGCACACCAAGAAGTGTATTATATTATGAACTCTACCAACCCCGTTTAACTTTGAAATGTAGTTTAACTTTGAAATGTAATTCAATATCCTTTGTGGCATAAAGCCAGGGAAGCAGTTGCTGTTTCTTAGTGAACGGTCTTTGTTCTTTAATTTTCAAAGACTCTGTAAGGCGTTAGTATTATACTATTACCTTTGACATCTACAACATGCTTTACTAAAATGATAATAGGGGCCAAGATGTCGGCTTCCAGCTACCGACTCAGGAGACCAGCGGAGAAGGACTAGCAAACCTTCGAGGATGCTTCTCCCTAGACCGTCTGTGTACCTTCACGTGGTGGCCCTGTTTTACACAGAACACAGCGGATCGAACCAACCTAAATCCAAGGTGTGAGACACCGTGCTGAGGGATGAATGGCACTAGGGTCAAATAGTGTCACAAACGGTTCCTCTAGTGCACCTGGCGAAACCCTAGTAGTAACCCAGCCTTAACCCTGTGCAGGGGGCACCGCAGGGTTGGACACACTCCTTCCCTCTCACTCGGGGGACCAAAATGGAACCAGAACAAAAAGGTAAAAAACCATCAGACCACGGCGGGAAGTCTGAATCAGAGAGCACGCTCTCAGACGAAGACAGAACCATCATGGGACGTGAAAGTACGCATCAGTGGGAACAACCGGAACCACTGAAACGATCACAAAACAGATCGCTGGGCTTGGAAAAGTCCAGCAAGAAAGAAGGACCTTGGAAGCCTTCAAAAGAAGGCAGACCAAGTCAAGAAAAATGGTCGAGGGAACATGGACCCAGGAGAAGCCTAAAAAGCGGGACCTAAGGAACATGAGTCCAAAGTCAAAATGGGGAAGAGAAACCGCTCGGAATCTCAGACCAATCCAAAACCGCGACAAGGGAACACGGATGGCAATTATTGACAAACGCCATCCGGAAATAACATTGAGTGAAGAGCAAGCAGACTTGGATCAAGATGAGCTGGTGAACACAATCGATGCCGCCCCCTCAGGTAGTGGCACGAACTTGCAGTTCATCAGGACTACGTTCAGTGGAGGCGTCCTGTGTCTGACCTGCGAAACTAGGAGACAGCTTACTGGCTCAGGGGTAGAGCAGAGAGCCTGGAGAGTCTATTGGAAGGGGCGGCTTTAACAGCAGTCGAAGCCAAGGACCTCCCAAGACGACCCAGGGTCATTGTATTTGTCCATGGACCAGCAGATGAGGAGGAAAAAGTACGAGAACGCTTAGGGAAGCAAAATGTCAACCTAAGGGTTAACGGCTGGCTCCTCCTGAGTCGAAAAGTTGAAGAGAAAGGCCAAATCCTGGCCTATTCCATCGACGAGGTCTCCCATGGGGCCTTGGTGGCTAACCGGTTGAAAGCTTATTATAAGCTTAACATGGTTACTTTCAGGGTCCTGGGGGGGGCTCGTCGAGTGGTGAGATTCAGGGTACTTCAGGGGAACCTCCATCACAGAAAAGGGGCTTAGGCGGAACTAACTGTAATAAGAGGGAAGTATGAAGTGGCCCTTCTTCAAGAACCCTGGATTTACAGAAGTAATATTATGGGAGTGGATGGCATTGGTGAGTTGATTTATGACAGAGCCTCTGACCACCCAAGAACATGCATTATTGTTAAGAAAGGTATAAAAGCCCTTTCGCTAAATAATTTTTGTTGTAGGGACTTAGCGGCGGGCAAGGAAATGGGACTAGAGAAGCAATTCTCGCATCGGCCTATATCTTCCTTACGATGACCCCAGACAACCACCAACCAGGTAAGTCGAAGAACTGGTCAAGTACTCTAGAAAGAAGGGTGTGCAGCTGATCATTGCGTGCGATCCCAACTCACACAATCTCAACTGGGTAAGCACCAACACCAATGAAAGAGGTGAGTCATTACTAGAATTTATTACGGCTAACAATCTGAACGTATTAAATGAAGGAAATAAACCAACTTTCGTTAACTCAAACAGAAAGGAGGTTATTGATATCACGATTGGCAATCATTTCATAAGTAACTTCGTGAGTAATTGGCATGTGTCCGAGGAAGAAAGTTTTTCTGACCACAGACACATATATTTTCAAATTTCGGGAACTGAACCGAAAATAGAATACTACCGTAACCCGCGAAAAACGAACTGGTAAGCATATAATGTAGAACTAGTTAGCAGTTTAGACCGAACGATGGTAAAAATTAAGAAGACAACAGACCTACAGATAGCAGCAGACCTAACACAGGAAGCAATTATCGCAGCGTTTGAAAACAACTGCCCAACGGTGAGGAAGAAATCCAACAGGAATGTGCCCTGGTGGACAAATGAACTTGCCAAAAAACGGAGACAGTTGAGAAAGAAGTTTAATAGAACTGAAGAAAATTCAGAAGAATGGGCGGATTATGAGAGGGCCCTAACCCTAACCCTAACTGAATACAACAAACTGGTAAGGAAAGTCAAGAGAGACTCCTGGAGGAGGCACTGTGAGGAGATAGAACAGACTCACGAGTGTCCCAGACTGCAGAAGATTATCTCCAAGGACCCTAATCAGACTATACACGTTATCAAAAAAGATAACGGACAATACACTGGAAATGGGAAAGAAACCATGGAAGAGCTACTTAAGGTACACTTCCCTGGATCAATACCTACCATGCCACCGCAGAACTCTCCAGCGACAGAACTGGATCGACCACGATGGACATCCAGGATAGACTGGCGAACAGCGAAGGCAGTGGTAGATGCGGAAAAAACAAAATGGGCTATTAACAGCTTCAAACCATATAAATCACCGGGACCAGACGGGATTTATCCTATCCTACTCCAAAAAGGAGGCAAAACACTGCACTAAAGGGTAAATGAATTGCTCAGAGCTAGCCTAGCTCTAGGGCATATTCCAAGAACCTGGCAACGCATCAGAGCTACATTTATACCAAAACCTGTAAAATCTGGACAGGACACATTATATCAACAGCATTACATCAACTCATAAAAAGGGCTGGGTACGTGCTGGAAAACAAAGAGGTACTGCTCATAGCCTTTTTTGATATAGAAGGAGCTTTTGACAACACCTCCTATGAATCTATAGCTAAGGCGACGAGTAATTCTGGGATCGTTGCCACGAGCTGCAGGTGGATAGACTGCATGCTCAGAAGTAGGCTCATAGAAACAACTCTGATGGGGGAGACAATGGCCGTACGTGCAGCCAGGGGTTGTCCGCAAGGAGGAGTACTATCTCCGCTGCTGTGGAGCCTGGTCATGGACGGGCTCATCAGAACCCTACACTGAGAAGGATTCAACACCATAGGATATGCAGACGACCTGGTAATTCTATCCCAAGGTAAATTCAACAGTACAACCAGAGACAAACTCCAGACGGCTTTAAATGTAGTAACAGGCTGGGCTGTAAAAGAAGGGCTACGCATTAGTCCTTCAAAAACACAGATAATTGCGTTCACCAAAAGAAGGAAAAGGGAAGGACTTGGCCCTTTGACGCTTCAAGGTGAACCAATACGATTGTCGGATGAAGTAAAATATCTTGGGGTTATCCTAGACCCAGGCTTAACTTGGAACCGACACCTTCAGCACGTGATCAAGAAAGAGGTGACCTTCATGGTTGCAAGACGCACTTACGGCACTAAATGGGGACTTAGACCCAGTATGGTACACTGGTTGTACAACATGGTTGTCATTCCCAAAATCACATATGCATCTCTGGTATGGTGGCCAAAGATCAGACAATCCATTGCTATGCTAAAACTAAGCAAGGTCCAAAGACTTGCATGCATTGGAATTACAGGGGCAATGAGGACACAGAGATAAGGCATGTGGATGATGACATTGTCAAAATGACCACATGACCACCAGATATATCTTTCGCAAGAACTTCGAGATTGTCATCAACGATAGAAAGGAGCTTGAGGAAGAGAACGCACCACCACTTAGTAGAGCGAATGAACTGATCTGGTATACAAACGGATCAAAAATTGAGCTCGGCACCGGAGCGGGCATATACAGCAAGACGAGGAAATATGAAGGAATCGTCTCGCTAGGAAAATACGCCTCTGTATTTCAAGCAGAGGTCTATGCAATACTTGCATGTGCAAGGGCAAATAATATGAGAGTTTACAACTACAGGCAGATCAGGATCTACAGTGACAGTCAAGCTGCCCTTAAAGCACTTCAGAGCTATAGGGTGACATCTCGGCTAGTATGGGAATGCGGCGTAGAACTTAGAAGACTGGCTACTCTGAACAGTGTAATATTGGAGTGGGTCCCAGGTCACAAAGGAATCGCAGGCAATGAAAAAGCTGACGAACTCGCAAGAGTAGGATCGTCAACTCTAATGAACGGACCCGAACCTGCTGTGGGCATCCCCAGATGCTTAACGAGGTCATGGTTAAAAGGGTGGGTGAAAGAACAACACAATAAACACTGGAAGAATACGCCCAGGCAAATACATGGGAAGAAATTCATAAATAACCATCAGAAAAAGTAGCGAAAGAACTGCTCTCAATGAGCAGGAACAAACTACGCACCATAACAGGGCTGCTTACGGGACACTTTCCCACAAAGGAATACCCAAACAAAATAGGGCTGTATAACGGAGACCTTGTATGTGTGATTTTTGGGGTGACATTCACTGAGACCTAAAAGATCTATTGTGCCCCCTTACTTCTACTCAGTTTCTGAGGAGAGTCTCAGAAACTAGTAGTTCCTTTAGTCCTATTTCCCGGAGGAATTTTAGGATGTCCTTACATGCAGACCTTACATGCAGAAGATGCAAAAAGGATACCGAAACAGCTCTGCATATACTATGCAACTGTGAGTCGCTGGACCACAGAAGGCAGAACCCAAATGACTCCAGAAGACTTCTACAACCAACCAGCAAAAAGCCTGTATGAGCTAATACAGGGAACGGATTGGCTGAATAGGTTGTAGTCAGAACACTAGGAGTATCCACAATAAGCCCAGGAGGCTGAGGTGGTACCGGCGAAGGGACGGCTCCTTTTGAGAAAAAAAATGATAATATCTTCACAGGAAACTGTAAGAAAGTAAATAACCAAATAAATTCGTCATTTTCGAAGTAATTACTGAATGATCTAGCAAAATTTATTTAAGGTAAGCTATAAGCTATCAATCATTTAAAATTAACATAAAATACTGGGGTTCGCGTTGTCTACCAGACCCAACGTTCACTATAAAATTCGGCCCATAATTTAAGAGGATGCTGGGTATGTGCTTTACGGAGTACTCTAGGATATCTTCACAATATGTCATAAAATATTTCTGGTATATTATTGTACTTACTGTTCTGGCCAATCTGCCCAATTCCTGTTCAGCTTGCAGCTGAAGTTCAAATTTCTCATCTTCCGTTAGCTCTTTATTTTTATCTAAGACCATTTTTTCAAAATATTTGGCAATACAACTGACATCGAACTTTCATATACAACTGTCATATACTATACAGGTAAAAACAGGTTCGGTAAATATTTATCCAACGACCTATTAAACCTATTTAATAGGTCGTTGTATTTATCTTCCATTGGTCTCTCTTGAGTGGGGAGTGCGACATTGTCTCTCTGTTATTGTATAATTTTCTCTCTTCCACTCACAGATTGGCTATAAGAAACATAATTATTTGCCGAATCTGTATATAGGTACGAGTAGATTTCAATTTTACATCTACATTAGGTAAACTTCGTTAGTAATTTTGGCTAGCCTGTATTAAAAATGTACACGTATGTATTCTTCATTTCACACAAGAATAAGCCACTTGAAGTTTGCCAATTGTCTTGCGCTGAAATAAAAATCGGTCTTGTTTTCATATGTCGCCTCGTACCGACCGTTTTATGTCATTGACGTTACAAACGATGGTCGCGTTCATCCCAACAAAGTTGATTAGGTAGCGATTTTTAAAGTGATCCATTGGTTCGTAATTCTGCTAAACGTGCTAATAAAACCATCGACATAATATGTCAAATGTCAATGAATACAACAACAACAACTCAATTTTATTTGATATATACGACAATTATGAAATAGGTATTACTTCTAACCATTAAAAAATGGGATTTAATTACAATAAATTGAACTCCCCACTTTGAAGTATACCACGAAGAGTTGAGTTTCCTGACAAACTATACAATTTATTAATGAAATAATAAGTCACCTTCTGCTGTTCACTCATTTTCGCTAAAATACCAAACCAAACAAAGATATTTATGATATGTTTCCAGCATATGTCATAAATGACAGTTAATGCATCATCAATCGGTAGCGTGTAGCGTATTTTAATTCTGATTGAAAAAATGGCGACTGATACCACATCGCTCAATCTGATCAGTTGACAAAACACGCGTTCAGCAGGAAATTGGTGATCGCTTCGGTAGCGCTACGTTGTGATGAACGAGACCGATGTTTCATGCCGACAGCTATTTTATTATTGACACTTGAGGTCTTCTTTGTCTCTATTTTTTTAATGCGTTTATCTAGTTTATCTGTATTGTGTGTTTTATTTGATCCAAAATCCATGCTTCCTAACAGACTTGTTGGTGATGAAGGAAAAATTATGCACGGTAAAGGTCGACAGATTCTAATTTGAGTTAACCTGCAAAATGTGAAAACGTTACGCTACTGATTTGAGAAGTGGGTTCTTCTTACATGAAACGGAGTCAGAAACTTATTCAACTTTTATCGGAGTGCTTCAAATACTGTGTGTAAAATCTTTACAGGTTAAGCATCCTAAGTGAGACAGCGACAATTTATAAGTAACGTTAGTTTGACAAATAGTAGATGTTAAACGTGAAAGTATAATACTATTTATTATGTATTTGCAAAAAACTAAAAATAAAGAAGATGACGTCAAAAGTAGTATTTATTAAAAATGTCTCGTTTCAGTCGGGCTTCATTAGAAGCTATAAACCATTCCATAATGACGTCACTGACAGGTCGGTAATATTGTTCTGGGTCCTCATGTCATATTCTATTTACTTTTCAATGTTTACTGGTAAATATCGGATGACGGTTAGCTTTTAATTAGTAATAAGTTCTTAAAAAATCTAAAATGCCATAGTTTTGTAGTGTAGTTAAGTGTAGAATGTGTGGAGCAAAAGATAAGGGATTAGTTGCCAATAAAAAACATCAACTATAACGAGGCTACAAAAATTGAACGTCTGGTGTGGTATTTTCCCGACTCGATTCCAACGTTGCCAAATTCAATATTAACATAACAATATTGAAGTAAATATTTAAATATCAGAAAATAAGAAATAGAAAACTAAAAAAAACAAGAAAACCCAGGCCCAAACCCGGTTGATCAAAGATTAACTATGTATAAAATATCAGAAAATAAGAAATAGAAAACTAAAAAAACAAGAATACCCAGGCCCGAACCCGTTGATCAAAGTGTAACTATATATAAAAATATGAGAAAATAAGAAATAGAAAACTAAAAAAAAACAAGGAAACCCAGGCCCAAACCCGGTTGATCAAAGTTTAACTATGTATAAACGACCTCTGGCTGGAAGCTCAGTAACCTACGAACTGGGCCAATCTGCTCACATTCAGTCACATCAAATAGTAGGTTAAAGGCTGCTTGAACTTGAAATTTGACGTAGTGGGAGGATTGGAGTCGGGAAAATAAGCTCTCGTGTGGTATTTTAGGTAACCATATTTTATTGGGGGAAACTTAAATAGTGGGTCTTATTCACAATTCTTCAGAGATGTTTTTGGTCCGGAAATAATACGAATGTGAAATGAAGATACCATATCGGAAGCTTTGCTAGCGTTTCAACAGTATGGACGAGGAATGTAGGAATGGCCACCTAGGCCTGGAAACCTAAATTTATGCCACTCAGCCAGCATCTATAGATGTTTTAAGTCAGCGAATTATTCAAGAATGTCGACAAATAACCCCAGAAATGTTACATGTTTGAAACTCATTTGAGGCACGATTTCATTGTATGGAAAACAATGGAAGTCAATTTGAGCCTCTTATAAAATAATTTAGTATTGTTTTGCTGATTTGCTATACAAATTAAAATGTCACTATTAGTAAATTGGAACTATCCGTAACTCCCAACTGATTGACTTTTCACGTATTATGTATTGTACATTTTTGTAATTCTTTTGTAGATTGCATTCTTATTTCACAGGGTATCACAAATTTTTTTTACAGGCTGTAAGTCCGAAAATAACGAATAGGTTTATTTGAAAATTGGGTAATCTTTTTGTGTCCTACATTAATTTCATCTGAGGTATGCAGGGTATCTGTGACGTCATCATAAAAGCAGGGATGTCACCGCAATGAAAAAAATTCAATGGAAGGGGAGGATTAAACTTAGCGCAAATGCAGAGCTTTTTATTTCAAATTCAACGGTGTATCAATCACACTGAGGGTAATCTAGTGGATATTTCTATCAACTTTTCAATTATTGTTTATTGGCAACAATATCCAGTAATCGTTTAAATGCCGCGATAATCATGTCCGTATTCACTTCAGATAGGCCTATTTTCACAGTTTTTATAAAAGCTAAAGAAAACAGTTAGCGTATATACCTCGTATACCTGGGATGAAATTACTGAAGGGCCCAAAAATATTACCCCATTTTCAAATACACTTATTCGTTAATTCCTGAGTCACAGTTTGTAAAAAAAATCTTGTGACACCCTGTATACTGAATACAATAAATAACTATTAATTCCAAAGTGTGAGATATCGTTTATTTTTTTAAATATAATTAGTACATTATATACTTTCTTGATATAAAAAATCTTGTATACGGACTAAGTTTTATGTTCCTTAAAAAATTATCATTCTGTCGGATACATTTACAAAAAATGTTCTCAGCAGATTAATTTATGGCAGGAACGAAATTTGCTCTGTGAAATTTTTTGAACTGAGTCATCATCTAGAAAACAAAACAAAAACATTTAAATATTCACATAACGGCATTTTCTCGAAAACTTACAACTTTTTCTGCAAAATACAGACGGGTAATTAAGCCAGTAATCTTCTTTTCGATGGTTCCCAAATAAATGTTGACGTTGAATAAGTTCATGGAAGAATCTGTGCCTGAAATATAAAATTGAAAACATATTACAAGTTTGGCTCAAATACATCGTCTCACAGACGGATCGAAAGGTTGAGTCCATGCCGGAAGTGATGCTTACCAGAAACCCGAAAGCTGTAAGGGAACATCCCGTACATCTTACGCTATTTTTTGCACGATCGTTTTTTTTAATCTACCAAAATTGTTATCATATAAGTAGGTTGTAAATACGAAATAAAGTGCTTTTTGCTTTTCAAATTCTACATATTTACGATATCCATATGTTCCATTTTATTAATAGGGTTCATTAATGAATGATTTTGTGAACGTTAATGTAGCTCAATAATGCACGGTCGACAGAAAAATAAATTTAACAATACAGTTCTGAGAATTTAAAATATTTCGACTGACCTAGTAAACCTAAAATCGGTCCTCTATCACAAGACAACAAATCAAATAATTCTTCAATGCCCTCTAGTATTGATCTAAGTTTAAATTCTGCTTTCCTCACATTTTCCTCATGTTCATTAGCCTAAAAAATAGTTGTCTACAATCTAGAAAACTTACAGTGTAAATTATGAAAACACGTTCTATAAGTAAATTTTTGAAACGCTAAAGTTGCAAATCTCACCTCTTTGGTAGCAGCTTCTAATTGTATTCGTAAAAATTCTAAATTGTGCATTCGTTCCTTTTCTTTCAATTGGCTAATTTCAATTTGTTGATCTAAAAAGTAATTATAAAAATTATGATTAACAAATATAGCTCTAAATGTCCAGAATCTCTCTCTTTGAATATGAACATGAACAAGTGAATTGACACCATCCTAATATCTTCCCGTTACCGAAGTGCATTCATCTGAATGCATTTTATCCACAACTAACGTTACCTGTGCTATATCACTTTACCTGGGCCATATCACTTTACCTGGACCACCTTCTCCAGGACTAACTTTACCTGCTGGACCACATTACTTTACCTGGACCACCTTCTCCAGAATCAACTTTACCGGGACCAACTTTACTGGGACCAGTTTTTTTTCTTAACTTCATTATACCTTCAGTAACTTAACGTAAACTTGAAGTATGATGACCTACTCCCTGAATTTTTTATTAGTTTTGAATCCACACCTGAGGTGCTATTAACCTGAATGGTCGTTGCAAATCCTCAAAGACGGCTATTACACAGAACTGAAACCGTAATTACAACTAATATTGTAAGTACCTATAGCTCATAATCAAAATGAAACTGTATTCCAATATTTCTCAAAATACGTAACCAGGTTTTTGTTTTTCCACCTGCGAATTGAAGAACAAAAAATAAATATTCCTGGGTTTATTCATAACCCATATCATTGTATAAAGAGTAGTAGAGCTAGCCTATTGACGACGAGAGAAAACATCTCCAAAATTCAAAGACTAGCCTGTATATGCATTACAGGAGCAATGAAAACATGCCCAACGGCAGCCATGGAAGTGATTCTCAACCTCACCCCTCTACATATGGTGGTGGAAAGCGTTGCAGAAAGAACAAGATAAGTAGAAATAAGTAGAGAGGAAACCATTAAAAAAAACCACCTCCTCACTTCTTAGAAATCAGACAGCCTGGGACATGCCACAAGACGGTATGATGAAAAAGTATAACTTTTCAAAGAAATTCGTTACGGAATTGAGCAACAAGAAGGAATGGGATCCAAATACCATTACCAGACTTGGAAAGAATGCCATTCAATGGTACACAGACGGCTCAAAAGCAATAGAAGGAACTGGGATAGGAGTGTTCCGCCCAGTTCAATATTGATAAAGGATATAGAAGACAAAGGATTATCATAATGTCGGATAGTCAAGTAGCCATTAAGGCACTGAGCTCTTGTTTAATTATGGTTTTAAATGAAACTAACTGTTTTTAAATGACTCCACAATATATTTGTAAAAATCTGTAAATTGCAAGTAAATTGACAATTTACAGATTTTTACAAATATATTGTGGAGTCATTTAAAAACAGTTAGTTTCATTTAAAACCATATGATGAGTAGATTCCACGAAGTGAGGGTTTATACAGTTAACTCTTGTTTAATTAGTTCCAAAATGGTGTGGGAATGCCTAGACAAACTCAATGAACTAGGCGAGAACAACATAGTCACCTTACTATGGATTCTAGGACACACTGGAATAGAAGGAAATGAAATAGCAGATGAACAAGCAAAGAGGGGGACTGAAATAACTGAAATACCTGGGGGCCTGAACCTTTTTGCGGAATCAACCCCAATGTAATATTGGAAGAAATAAGTAAAGCCGAGAAAAAGAGAAGATCTGACCATTGGAAAGATCTAGTAGGTGTTACACTTCGTTTTCTTCTTATAATCAGTCCTATATACGTATCGAGGAAGCTTGGTAGGCAACCATATCTTCGACCTTTTACAGCTCGAATGTTGGCCAAACCAAGATTATTCGTGATTGTGGTGAGGCTTAAGTTGGTAATCCACAGTTGAGGAAGGTTATAACGTAGGAGTTCTCCCGGGTCTTCCATTTTTACCTGTTGGAGGAATAAGTCGTTTGAATAAAAGTGTTGATCCTGTGCATTGTGGCGTTGTTGGAGTGTGGAGTCGTTAAGCCATCCTTAGAAGGGGAGTAAGCCAGGACAACTAATTAAATTTTTTTGGGGTTCGATGTTGAAGAACTTGGAAAGAATAATCGTCTCAAAAACCGTTTATACGGATTAAAAAGAAAAGAAGGACTTCCATTCCGCCATATTCGATAAGCGAACCTCACAAGAACACGAGGTAATTACTGTCATTTCGATGTATTTTTCTTGACGAACTTTTCGTTATGGTTCAGGGGCTCAAGTTCTGAAAAACGTGATGCTATTTTAATTTTTCTATTTTAGGGTTCTATTACGGGGCGATTTCTTCAATAGAAATACAATTTTGTTGGTGTATTTTTTTGCGGTGTTGCATTCCTACCGGTGGCCGTTTATTTCCTTTACTGAGGGGCTCTTCTGAAGTCTTCCCAGGGGTTTTCCTTCCTTTTTCGCAACGTGACGTCATCGTTTTCACTGGGAGAAGAATTATTTTTTTTTGTCTGGACCACATTGCCGGCCGATTGACGCGTTGCCGGCCGATTGACGCGTTGCCGGCCGATTGACGCGTCCTTGGCCGTATACCTACCTGTAGTAGATTGGGAGCAGGTTTTATTTTTTTTGATATTATCAAATGATAACGTGTTCAATTTTTGACTCTTTGATTTCCAAGAATACTTTAACTTTCGTTTCAGTTTATGTTCTAATTATAAGAAAATGAGGTAAGCGTCTTGGCCAAGATTTTGTAAGCATATTTTTTTATATATATTATTTCGCCCCCTTAGTGCAACAAGTAGATAACTCGAAATGTATGCATTTTTAGTTATCCAGTTAAATCTGACCTATTTTCCATGCTCTTTTTAATGCGACAACTAGATATCTTGTACGAGCAACCAGACGTGTTTTAGGAGTGACCAAAAACAGTTAACTCTCAATATGTTCATACTAAGCAAGTCGAAACGCAGTGCGGCTAGAATGGATTCCGGTCCACTCTGGTTTTGAAGGCAACGAAATGGCGGATGCACTGGCTGCGGAAGGGGCTGCAGCTCCTTTCTGCGGCCCGGGCCCGACCCTCGGCCTAACAAAACAAACAATACGCAAGGAGACGAGGAAGTGGCCGAGGAACCAGCAACTCGCTCATTGGAATGCTCTGCAGGGTCCTAGACAATCCAAACTTCTACTGAAGGGATGGACACGCTGAGGCAGCTATTGAACTACCAAGGAGTAGGTTGAGGAAGATAGCAGGACTCCTAACAGGGCACTGCTGTGTGAGGAAGCACCTCTACAACCTAGGAGTAGAGAAAAGTTCCCTATGTAGGGGTTGCGGCATGACTGACGAAACGTCAGCCCATGTTCTCTTAGAGTCTCCACACTGGGCTGTATTACGCAGGCGAATCTTCGGATGTCTAGGTAGCAGGAATGGCACAATGGGCCAGTGGCCTCAGAGCCGGAACAATGACTTTAGTTTGGCTAGGTCAAGGCTAACCTACACATTCTGTAGTAGTAGTAGTAGTGATCATACTATAAGTAGACATCTTGAGATACCTAGTTGTAGCATTATTGAGCTGCTCGACGGTGTCTATGAGATATCTAGTTGTGAATTTGAAACAACAGGTGTGTTGATGTGCTGCTGAATTGTTTTCACGGTGTTTTGTGATCCAGATGTGTGAAAATATATTCAAATATAAATTTAACTTTTAAAGTTAGGTTATTATAATTCAGACGACTTAATTGCAATCGTAAAATACGTATATATTTTGCAAATCATAACATAGAGCCTTTGTATTAAAGTCAACTGCCTCTGAAAAAAGAAAAGTATGACGACGAATATAAAGCATTTTTTGAAGGTCTTCCATTCCAAGGAGACCAAGGGAGAAGGCCTCAAAACATAGTGGATTCCGAAAGTGACATCAGTGATATTGACATTTTAGTTGAGTTAAATCTTTTGGGGTTTATTAAAACTAGTATTGTTTTTTTTTACAAATAAAGTTTTATTTAATAGATGATTTGCCTTTAATTGCTAGTGGTTGAAAATAGATAACTTTTTTATCTTTTCGGCAACAAATAGATAAGTTATGAAATCAAACCAACACTCTTTCGATTCAAATTTTTTAAATTTTGCATATGGAAACTAAATAGAGAATATTTTAGGGAGAACGAGGGGGAAAATTGTAACATAGGGCTTATACAATCAAAGACTCTTCTGGGTGACTACAACCTCTTGAGATCAAAAGAATGCATAAGTCAAAGTAAAACTGCGCTAAGAGTTTTAACAGGGTTCCTAACGGGACATTGTCGCCTGAATATGGGCACCTGAAAAAGCTCAAAATAGTAGAGGAAGAGGAATGCAGATTTTGTGGAATGGAAGAAGAAACCTCCATCCACATACTTTCTAACTGCACAGCACTTCAGAATCCTAGAGCACAGCACCTAGGAGATTACTGGATAGAAGAGGAACATTTGCCTAAGTTGAAGCCTGCAGACATCCTAAAATTCCTCCGGGAACTAGGACTAAAGGAACTACTAGTTTCTGAGACTCTTCTCAGAAACTGAGTAGAAGTAAGGGGGCACAATAGATCTTTTAGGTCTCAGTGAATGTCACCCCAAAAAAAAACATACATACATACATTGTATAAAGATAGCTACTAGTACCTATACTCGTACCTATACAATGCCCGTGTAGCACAAGCTGTCTTGAGGACGTCTATTTTCGATCCAATCTTTTCAAAACATAGGTACTGGAAACGTCCATTTCAGGACGTACATATGGCGTGCCGTTTTGGTATTTAATAACATCGTTTTAAAAACAAAAACAAAAATATCTCTTCTTTCAAAAATGTTTATTCCCTAATTATTCTGTTAATGAATTAAACTTTTGTTTTTCATAATAATAATACAGGAATTTCCATTATGAAATATAAATTGCCGATTTAAAATTTTGAAATACATAATAAAAATTCATGAATTAAAATTATGAAAAACATAATAGGAATTCAATTTCCATTATGAATTGAGGTTGCCCATACTAATCTAATGCAAGTACCTAAAATCGGATAGTAAATGCATTACTGCAGAATAGGCAACCTCAATACATAATGTAAATTGAATTTCTATTATGTTTTCAATAATTTTAATTCCTGAATTTCTATTATGTCTTTCATAATTTTAAATCGGTAATTTCTATTATGTTTTTCATAATGGAAATACGTGTATTATTATTATTAGAATCATAATTGAAATTCAAGTATTAAAATCATGAAAAGCATAATGGAAATTCAAGAATTAAAATTATGAAAAACATTATACAAATTCAAGAATAAAAATTATTGATTATTAATAATACAAAACGGATTTGTATTATGTTTTTCATATTTTTTTTTCTTTAATTTCCATTAAGTATGTTTTCAATAATTTTATTAGTTGAATTTCCATTATGTTTTTCATAATAATAATACACGAATTTCCATTATGAAAAACATAATAGAAATTCAAGAATTAAAATTATGAAAAACATAATGGAAATTCAATTTCCATTATGTATTGAGGTTGCCTATCCTGCAGTAATGCGTTTACTATCCGATTTCAGGTACTTGCATTAGATTAGTAAAGACAACCTCAATACATAATGGAAATTGAATTTCTATTATGTTTTTCATAATTTTAATTCATGAATTTTTATTATGTATTTCATAATTTTGAAATCGGCAATTTATATTATGTTTTTCAAAATAGAAATTCCTGTATTATTATTATGAAAAACAATATTAATTCTTCAACAGAATAATTACGGAATAAAAATGTTTGAAAGAAAAAACATAGTAGCTGAACTTTTCATATAATAATCTTATCCACTCTTATCCAGTATCTAGAAGAGGGTGCAATCCTCGCCTATTAAATTTTTTTTTTGTTCAATTTAATTTCCAAAGAATTGGAAAAGCTTAATCTTAGCGACTTGCAGATGGTGGGTCAATCCTATGACGGAGCTGCGGTAATGTCGGGTAATATAAATGGTCTCCAAGCAAAAATGCGAGAGAAATATCCAGCTGCAATTTATACGCACTGCTTAGCTCATAGACTTAACTTAGCTGTGGTAGACTCATGTAAAAATGTTCCATCAATATAAACATTTTTTTGTACTTTGGAAGCACTTTACGAACATTTCTCAGATCCACAAAACCATACCAGATACAAACAAATATTGAAAGACCTCAATATTGTCCCCAGAGAGTTGAAAAATCTGTCCGATACTCGTTGGGTATGTCGATATACGACTTGTCACGCTGTTAAAATATGTTTCGAAGGAATTGTCAATGCTTTGGAAAACGAAGTTTCTAACACAAATGATAAACAATCAATCAGAGCAATCGGGATATTATCTAGCGTTAAGCAACCTTCATTCATAATTCATCTTTTTGTATTAGACGAGGTACTAAATATCTTGAATATATTATCGAAAATCGTTCAGGAGAAAGGTGCGACTCTGGGGAGAGCAGTTAACGTTATTAAAAGCGTCATTAGTACATTAGATGAAATGAGAAACGAAAAATACTATACTGACCTTCATCTAAAAATTTCAGAGTTTGCTGAAAATTATCAAGTATCATTGGAAATTCCCTCATCGAAACGAAAAATGCGAGTCACTAGCAAGATCGCTGATTACGTCACCGAAACAGCTGTAGGACTAGGTTTGATAGACGCCACATGCTCTAGAGCTGACATAGGAGTAATTGAGTATTGGAAGGGCAACATTTTCTACCGAATTATTGATACTGTGAAAGGGTTTCTGAACAAAAGGTTCTCATCAGAAAGTATGGTGCTTGCCAATTCAGTGGATCATTTTTTTCAGTTAGATTTTGACAGTTCAGCGGAATTCATTGAGCGATACCGTGAAATTTTAAATATTAACACTTCTGCCTTAAAGGCCAGAAATGACCGTTTAAAAAAATTGTATTCTCCAATTTAAGCAAACTGTTGGTCTTGATTCTATCAAAAAATACACAGCAAAATAGAAAAAACATATCCAAATGTCTATCAACTTTTTAAAGTTGCGATTATTCCAAGTGCGACGTGCGAGAGGTCTTTTTCTGCCATGAGGACGATTTTTAACTGGTTGAGAACGACCATGACCCAAGACATACAGATTTGTCTCTGTTATTCATAGAAAAAGATGTTGATGTTGACTTGGACAGGGTTGTAGATTCGTTCAGTCAACAACGAAGAAAACTTCTCTTGTAGGTAATATTAATCGCTATGTTTATAAGTTGAAAAATGTATTAGTTGCTTTTGGAATATTTAAACCACTATTCACTATTATAGTATATTTTTTTTACCATTCATTGAACAAACCTTTCAAAAATATATTTTTTTAATCCAACGTACACCTGGGGCCACGGCCCCCCCTGAACACTGAAGCTAGCTACGCCGATGTCCAGTAGTTGTTTTTAATTCCTGTGAGATGACACACCAAGTGACCAGCAACACCACCTAGTCAGAGGCCCTTCCACACTTCTAATGCACCAAGTATCCATAGTAGGATACATACATTACAGTCGGTAGTTAGTGTACGGTGTCGTACTTATGCCGGCGAAGAAGCTGTCGACTGGAACTCGACGTCGATTGTATCAGCTTTTCGGATCGGTGGAAAGCGGTTCCCAATGAGAAGCCCGAGAATGTTTTTGCACATCATTTGTAGTGGTTTTATTTAAAGAATTTGAAAGTTACCGGGTTGGTATTGGATCAAATAGAGGACTATTTAGCACCAAGGTGAACAATCGATTTATTTTGTTCTGATTGGCTATGTCGATGCAATTTCCAAGCAAGTTATTGGTTGAAAATTAAAATTTGACTAGCTAGGAAATAATTTTTCGCAATAAAACTTATTCTCACCTATTTTTGTTTGAATATCCTGGAGTGCATCCTCTAACAATTCTATCTCGTGATTAAGTTCATTAACGTAATTGAATAAAGCAAAATTCTCTTCTTCTTGCTTTAGATACAGAGAAGCTATTTTATTAACATCATCTTCTTCACAGAATGCCTAAAAACACAGAAGATAGATTATAGCTAATTAGGTATCCGGTTTGGATTAATCTTGAAAAGGTTTATTTTTTTTATGGATTTAAGATATATTTAACTATAGTACTCTTTCGCCGTCTGGATTTATTATTAACGTAAAAGGGACAGTTATTTTGTAGGTATCGAGTGCGTAGTACACAACTCTTAGTGCGTAATAGTTAATTGTTAAATCTTAAAATTGATATGTAGATAATCGTTTACCCAAAGAACAATGAATAGTGCACAAAGTTCGTAACTTTCAACTTTATGCATTAAGAATTACGTTAATCACACATGGTTAAGATCAGCATAGCCTCAAAATTATCAAGTTTTATGATGATTTTAAAGGTGATCCTCGTTATCGTTACAAAAAATTTAACTTTTTATCTTTAAAAATCTCATGAAGCTAGTCTCCATGATTAATCTACTCTAGTTTAGTGACAACAGACAATTGACATTGTATAATATAGTATATTATGCAATGAGCACAAAATGGGCATTTTGTTGCGAATTGCATATTATACTTTTTCTATGACAACATATCGTTCACGTTTTATACATGCATACATTGCAAACACTTTGAAAGAATAATAAACTGATAATATTTCATTTCTCCGAATTCGCCGCTAATAGGCTTTCTATCAGAATTAAAATATAAATTTAAGAAATATGTAAATATTTTCTTTATTGCTATTTCTAATAGGTACACAGAAATAGAAGCCTATAAAAATGTATTTTCCCCGATCGTGGGAGAAGTGACACTATTTTAACCTGTTTTCTATGCGCAAAACTCATCATTCCAGAATAGTGGGCAGCAATTAGATAATAACAGTGCGGTAATGTTACAAATGAATTATTACAATAAAATGAAACAAAGTATGGTTTTAATTTTTATATTGATTGAGTTGTTATAATAGTTATTTATGATACAAGTGCGTGAAGTTATACTTTTGCGCACGAGTTGCGAAAATGCAAGGCACGAACGTAGCGAGTGCCTTTTTCGCAACGGGTGCGCAAAGGTACTTCACGCACAAGTGTCATACAAAAGTTTATCTAAGAGCACATGAAGAAAAAAAATGTGCTCTAAAGGGGTTAAAAAACATAAAAATGAATTTTCCATAAACAAATATACACAACGAATTTTAATTATTTGAATTCATATTCACAGTAAAATGAGGACAATTATTTAAATTACTAATTATAACACTGGGTAATTTGTCTTTTTTTTAAAGTAACAAATATTTTGCACTATGTCTGACACTTCTGTCAAATTTACTGTCAGCACAAAAGTTTATACAACAAACGACTAAATTCAAGGCAACTAGATAATCACGTAGCTAAAAAAGAGTGTTAAAATGAAAACCCTATTTAAAAAGCATTGGTCATTTACGCACGCTTTTGGATGTTATAATGAAAGTCCCATATAAAAAGCATTGTTCATTTATGCACGCTTTTTAAAGTATGTAGGTATAATGTATGATTTCACACATTCTTTTTGGTTCGTAAATGACTAATTTCATAGGTGATCGTAGATAAAAGAAATAAAAGAAACATCTGATTTTTAACAATATTCTTGAACATAATTTAATTGTTGCTAATATTTACATTTATTGTACAGATTGTACAATTTGTAAATTGTACTGGAGGGCAACGAGAATTTATAGACGTTGAAGCTGCACGGCTAATTGTTTAGTTTATCTCGTATCGATCATTTTCATTTGAAGTCGAGGCAGGGGTGTTGAGTATTTCATTAGCCACTTCTACTTTATTATTGAGTGATTCGTCAATATTTTCGATCGGAGAAAAATTATTTTACTTTTGTCATAACAAAGTAATTGCCATGGTAACCACTTCTATATTTCAATATGAACATAGAGAAACCTTTCTAAACTTACTTGATTACATCTTGAATGGAATATTTTTTAATTATTAAATGTAAATCAACGATCGAAGAAAAAATAGTATGTATAATTCGTGGGAAAAGCATATTCCCAAACTCCTGTGTTACCAGACTCGTCGCTACGCTCCTCGTCTGGTAATTATCACAGTCGTTTGGGAATATTATGCTTTTCCCACTATTTATACAATATACTATTTTCTATTCTTTATTGGGCATTATGAATTATGAATTAGGCAAAAAAATTATGAATTAAACGCTGTCTGTTGGTTAAACCAGCGTTAAGCTATTTTGAACCTCTTCTCCCGCTTAATGATGTAAGACTGTGAGAGATTATAAGTTATTTACATTCATCACTATTAATATTATTGTTATATATTTGAACGTAGAAGTTTTTAATGTTAGGTTAGGTTGATGAAACTTGATAAATTTTTGTATAGAATGATTGGTTACTGTCTTACTGTTTTTTGCATCTTATCCATACTTTTCTCATAAATGAATTTTTACATTGAATAAAGCTAAGACTATTATTGTACAAGCCTTTTACTTGTAAATAAACACCTACGATTCATGCAATACGAGGTACATGCCAATAAAAAAGACGAACTAGAAGATTCACATTTCTAATTTTCTTGAGGTGAAGAGAAAAAACTACAGCTTGGCAACGTCACAAAAGTTTATTTTTCAACGTCATCGTATTTTTATCTCAAATAAACCATATTAAATAAGTCTGAGATTATTTTACAACCCCTTTAGTTATAAAAAAAACATTTGATTGATGCCTTACGAAGTACAGGCGAATAAAAAAGAAGAACTGTAACATTGACTTTACCAGCTGGCAACATTGCATTGTGTTTTTTCGATTTTTTTTCACAGCAAAAATTAGTCCCCCCGAATGGTATTTAACAAGACTATTTCATGAGTAGCAGCTGTAATATTTTGCCGCGGGTAAACTCGAGAAAACTTCTAACAGGTATTGTCATACAGTTTTTTCATCTAGAAACTAAATATTTATAATTTGCAAAATTGCACGTTTGTGGGAAGATGAAAATATCCATTTCTGTTTGTTTATGGGAAATACTCACAGCTTTGCCTATAATTATTATACCTGTATTTGTTGCATTGTATTTTCTAAGATAATTAATTGATTTTGTAGATTCTGAACTTGTATATCTTTCTTTTTTCGCTCTTTTTCCTCCAAATCTTTTAAAATTCTTTTTTGTCCCTTGACGCTCAAAAATTCTCGTAAAGTAACATCATGATCCAATTTTCTTTGAATTTCTCTCATTTCCTTAAAATAAATTATCATTATATTATTAAAAAAATAATATTAAATTCCAGCAACAAATAATGTTATTATACATTTCAAAAAGAATATTATTATACATGTAATTGGAAATAGAAAATTATTGTTATGATACCTCTGTATGTGCCAAATAGTCGCTTTGTGCCCGTTTTTTTAAAGCAGCAAGTTTTGTGCACCACTCTTCTCGCTGATCGAAGGCGACTGTAGCTTGTTCAATTAATTCTACCATATATTTTTTTCTGCTTTGCATTTCCTTCAGTAATGATTCCCATATTGTATTGTAGCCTGCTCTAAAATTTCAAACCATTTTAAATTCATTTGAAAAGTGAAAGGTTTTTTCTTAAATTGTTATTTCTACTTGATTATTGTTAAAACCACTTCCAAATTATTGATTTAAGTGTTTTTAATCCATCTGAAGATGATTTAATAGTTATTTATTGTATAAGTGTATTAGATTGGTTATAAGAATAAGAGGGCGTTGGTGTCCATTTTTAGCAGAACGGTGAATTTACAGTAGGTACATTTTAAAATAGTGAACTTTACTATAGTCTGGACAGTCCGCATGTAAACAAAGACCACGCGTGATCTATTTTAAGTCGGCTGCGTATTGGACGTGATTTCATTTTCGAGCGGTTTTTCTTAAGAACAAACCGATAATTATGTACTAGTAGGTTAGGTACCTTTCTTTTAACAGATGATCTATTTCTCCCCTTAGTTTCTTATTTTCAGTTAAAATCCCACAAAACCTTTTGACAGCATTTTCTAATCGATCCTTCAAGATTTTAATCGATTGGTTTCCAATTTTCAAACGATTTTCATAGTCTTGGTCTGTTATAATTGATTTGGGGCGGAGATTTTGACTGTCCACTTCCATCTGGAAAAAATTTAACGGCCGTCGTAATATTTTATATTAATGCGCTTTATTGTAATTGTCATTCCAAAAGCAATTCTGAGGGTACCATGAAATTATTGGAAAGCGAGGCGCTTGAATTTTATTCTCTTGTCCGTAATTTTGTGCGATTACTCCTAAGATATTCATTTAAATTATATGGTGTAGATCCTAAAAAGATACACAATTCCACCATACATTATTTTGTTGTATCTCAAAGTGTTTAGGCGTCTATGGTCTGGTGGACAAGAGAGTTTTGCAGGCCTTACCTTGTCCAGCAAAAAATTTTAACTTTGGCCTGTATCTATATTTTGGAATCAGTGAGCATCATGCATCGGAATTGGAAATCTGCTCAACTCGTGCTTACAATAGGCGTGCTTCTCATATGGTCTCCTTACCTATTCCCTCCTCCTCTCTAATAAAAAAATCTATTATATGATAGTAAAGATTATTTAATCATTTGCCATTGAACATTAGGAAAATAAATAACAAAATGCATTTTAGGAGAAAGGTTGAAAGATTGTTGACATAAAGGGCCTACTATAAAGTTTCGGAGTACTATGTTGATTCTTTTGCATAGTGTTATGTTTGTTTAGGATTTAGTTATTTGCATATATTGTTGTTTTCTGTATCTTGTATATTGTATAAATATCTTAAATTTTGTTGTTATAGATTGATCTTTTAAATTGATTTGTTGGTCTAATTATTCTTAGTTTATGATGCTTTAATTATAAGTTGTGAAACTTGAATTAATAAAGCTATTTTTGACTTCGACTTTGACTTTGACAAAGACGACACAAAATAATGCAATTATGAGAATAGGCAAGGTGCAAAGACCTGCTTGCCTCAGTATTGCAGGGTGCATGAGAGGCACGCCTACGGCATCACTAGAAGCCATATTTGGCATTTCTTCATTACACCTCGTGATAATGGGAGAAGCAAGGATGGGATTATTTAGGATACGAAATAACCTCGTGAGTGAAGCCATTTTAGATATGAAAACAGACCTTATTATGAGGTAAAGATACCTCACAGATAGGACTGGCAAGACCGAAGCAGACTGAAATTTCCCCGAGGAAATAGACAGACGCGTCAAAGACTGGGGAAGGGGTGTATAGTGAATAGTGAACTAGGAGAACATACCTTTGCACTTCAGGCATAGATTTATACTATCCTAAAATTTGTTAGAATTAACACAGTGGAAGTGCCTTGGCTGTAAATATAAATCTTCTTTGTCTAAACCTTCGAGAACACCTAACCAATTGTCGTTTTAAAAAAAGCAATAAAACAAATTTAAAAAACTGTATTTAACTCTTTAACTTCTCTTTAGTACTAATAATATTCCAATCTGTACTTAGGTCCCATAGTCGCGTCATTA
>CAJUYI010002550.1:12856-30523 GCA_910591695.1 Galerucella pusilla | reverse complement strand
CATGAACAAAAAGGTTGCTTCTAGTTACTCTTTACTATACTCACACTTACTAGTTGGTGAAAATAACAGTTATTTGCAAATACCCGCACACATCTATATAACCAGAATAATAGCGCAACTTAGAAAGTGTAGTAAAACATTTTTAAAATTGTCTTTTAAAGGAAATTTTTATATAATCAACAGCACTGAAATTGCACTGTCTGTAATATGGATTCCCTGGAGTCATTACATTATATGCTTTTTGAATGTCCCATTTACAGCCCTCTAAGAAAAAATAGTTTTTTCACAATGTTCATAATATTGATGACCTAGTACACTATCTTAACACTAATAATACACAAAATGGATTTTTTAAACTTACTGAATTAGCTCATAGCATTATTAGTATCATAAAGCTGCGATTATTTGCTATTGATTGACATTACCATCAAGTACACAGATATTTTATACTTTTAATTTTGTATTAATTTTGTCTATGTCGTAATGTATCTCTAATTATGTTAATTCCTCACTTGATATTTTGTACCGAACCCTTGTGAAAAGATTTATCTTAGACACAATAAAACTATCTATCTATCTATCTATCTTAATAGTTCAAATAGTGATTGCAGAAAAAATGTTGTATGTATTACGAGCAAAAACGTGACATTACTGCTTTCGAGTAATTACCGCGCTCGGCCATTACTCTCAAGCAATAATGTATCACTTTTCGCTCTTAATACATAAATAACTATTTCCACTACCATCTGTGAACTGGACAATTATTGAATCTTCTAGCCAACTGAGAAGTTGAATTTCTCTATTAGTGGTTAATAATTTTTTCTATTATTAACCTAGGGCAATAATCGACAAATTCAAATATTTCGAGAATCCAGATTAGTTCAACAAAAACTTGTGCAACATAATTTTGCATACCCAAGAGATTGTCTTCAACATATTTGCTGCTTGAAATTAACTATCAAGATAAAATTATTTGAATATAAATGCCATTAATTTAAAATTCGCGCTCAACCAAAAATGACCGATGACATAACGTCGTCATTCATACGACGGGGTAAACGCTTCTCGTGGTGCGTTTGTGAATTATTTATAATTTTTGTCTTAAATTTGGCTAGTAGTGGAATAAATTGTATAGACACCATGGTGGTGAAGACATTTATAAACCTCGCACCTTATTCCGCTCGTTCAATAATAATAGTCTTCACCACCTTGGTGTATAATATACTATTACAGCACTCCGTATTTTACGGTACCTACAAAAAAATTTTTATGATGGAACATGTCATTATTTACTGGAAATTCGATTATTTGAAGGAATTTTGCTTAATAACATTGCAAAAAACATCATTTGAGTTCCTTTAGGAATCTGAGATAATTTTTAAGAGTCTTGAACATCCCTTCCTATATTATATAACGTCTCTACAGGCCTTGTTCGCAATATTCCTCTATCCTTTTTTGTTTTTAGCCACTTTATCCTATCGGCGTTGGTTCAACAGCTCTAAGATTCATTATTATTATTTATTTTTTCTGGATTTCCCCTTGATGTTGAAATCAATTTAAACAGCATGCATTACATTTTGTCAATTTGGGAATAGGAATTGCTTCTCTGTCTCCAACTTTGATTCTTCTTCCTAAAAACAAAATTTCAATTTTGGTTTTCTCAAAATATCTATGATGCTCCCAAAAATTTTCATAATAATAATAAAATCACATACAAATATATATCTGTATTCGCTTTCTGCATGAACCTGCTCGTGGAAGTTGAATAATTTTGTGCTGAGTTAAAAAAATAGTAGTATTTCTTTTTACATGTGGTAAGGTTAGGTTAGGTTAGGTTTGTGGTGAGTGGGTCTATAAGGCACTCCACTGCGACTTGCAAGAGTCTATTGTGGCTGACACCTATTCAGATTTCACCAAACAAATTCAGCTTCTTAACAAAACCTATTAGTTTATTTGGTGAATGATATTTCAGGTCCGAGAGCGAGAGAGAGACCCTACCAAACATCAGATACCTGATTCGAGCCGCGTCGGGGCAGGCATAAATTATATGCTCTGCTGTTTCCTCATCTTCCAGGCAAAGACGGCAAGTCGGATCTTCCGACAGTCCAAGTTTCAGGATATGATGATTCAGATGACAGTGGCCTGTTAAAAGGCCTGTTGGACAACGTAGGTCATGCCTATGGTCTAACATTTGTTTGCAGACATACTTCGAAGGATGTATAAAAGCCTTTGAATGAACAAATCCCGGTAAATTCTGACAGAAGTCTCAAGCTCTTCTTGCTGTCCAGGTATTTAGTGTTTGTTTGGCAAAACGTACTGCGATGCCAATTGTAGGTTCTGGTTCGATAGAAACACGTGCGGTACCCTCCCTTGCAAGAGAGTCTGCCTTCTCGTTTCCTTCCATGCCAGAATGGCCAGGGATCCAGACCAGCAATACTTTATTGAGTTCTCCTATTGAGGAGAGTCTTTTTTGGCAGTCTAAAACCAATTTCGACGTTACACGGCGAGAGCTAAGTGCTTTTAAAGCCGCTTGGCTGTCCCAGAAAAGCGGCTTTAAGAGCACTTACATGTGGTACTGGAATATTAAAAAATTTAAAATTCACTACATATAAATAGACTGGCGCCCAACGTGGGGCAGGAAATAGCTCGGGAAATATCAGTTTTCATTATTTTTGTTTTGAAGATAAATAAGCAGTCAGTTATACTGTTAATTGTTAGTAATTTTAGATATTTTTGTATTTGTAACTGATTGAATTAGTACTATTGGCACTTTATATTTTTATTCCGAGTACCTAATTTAATCCTGATAACATCAAACATTAACTTAAGAAAAAATTCATTTGAGATTTAGGTAGTTATGTTAAATTTCCTAATGGTTATATTAGAGATAAACTAATCAATAGGGAAATGCTTCACTACTACTCATCCTAATGGGGTCACCCTGTAGATATCTAGGACTATGAAATTATGACGACATTACTAACGGTTCTTCCGATTTTTTTTCTTTCCAGCGTTAAGAGGTTTTTTATGTAGTTATTTCTCAATTTTTTTTATTAAAAATTGGATACAATTCGAGCTCTAATGTGAAATCCACAAGGAATGTAATATCAGCAGGATTTTTTACGACTGTTACTAATAACTGTCGCTTTATACGCTTGTAAAAGTCATTAACAGCTTTATAAAAGCTATTAATTGTTTTAACGGACCTGTTAAACTGTTGTTTACAAAAAAAAATTTGAATTTCATTCCTTGTAATTCATAGGTGATAGTTTGAGTCGATTTTTTTCCAACACATCGATCGAGTTGAAATTTGGTGAACGTCGGAATCTTAAACCAAACAGGACTTGTAACGTAAATACATCCATTTTGGAATTGTGCATCCCTCTTCTGAGGCAAATTGAAAAATGGAAAACCCAAATTTCTATAATTCTTTTTAAAGCTCGATATCTAGCTTTATTCTTTTTATTAGACTTATTAGCCTGGATACCGCCTCCCTTGCGTAGCTCTTCGTCCTCGGTTTTTCTTCTCCGAGTAAGTGAAACCGCACCCGTCGCACTCACAGGGTATATGCTCCGCGGTTTCGTGTTCTGCCTGGCAGAACCTGCATAGGCTGTCATCTGCTAGGCCAATTGTGTGCATATGTTTCCTCAGCCTACAATGTCCGGTCAGCATTCCCACCATCATCCTCGTCGTTTCTCGACTTTGACATAGTAGATCGTGTGGCAGTTTGGCCGAGGAGCTTTTAAGGAATACTTTAGCGTGCATTTGTCCTTGGGTTTCATACCATCAGCGCAACGCCTGGTTGTTTATCCATTTGTGGATGCTCTCTTTTACTTAGGCATTTAGCAATCCCACAGGAAGGCTCTGGCCCTATCATGACCTTTCGTTCCTTGCTTGCCAGTGTATTCGATTATTTCCCCTAAACACTTGATTCTTTTGTACTTTCCACAATTTTTCATTTCCTAACATTGATTACACGTTTCATTAGCTAATCGTTCCATGGAGTGGGACTGCTCTACTCATAAGGATAACAAGAACAGAAGATAGGAGGAAACAATGAAGTGGAGGAATCCTACGAAGATAGAAAAAGATAACGATAGAAAGATCGAATGTTATATATGAAATTGGAACTATTTGATATAAAATATGCAGTTGATACATGAAAAAAAAGGAGTTAGAGAAACAAAAGGATTGTAGATATTTATGCTATAATAAAAAAATGAAAAAAATACTAACGGGCAAAACGATTTTAGGAAAAACGTGAAGTGGGAAAAAGGAAAAAAATAAAATTGAGGTGTTTAGTGGGGTATATCTAATACAAAGTACAGAACAGGAGGAATTGAAAGAAAAATCTATTAATTTGTTTGAATGATAAATCTAGAGGTACAGATTGAGATAAATGCAGTACGAAAACTTGGGAATAAAACGTGCCTAATAGAATACGATGACAATTAAAAAAAAAACTTGAGAGGAGTCAAGGGACACCCGGATGGAACGAAGTGCGTACTTGCTAAATATACAAAAGCATTTATTATTATTATTTGTATATAATCTCTACTTACCTAACTCCATCAGCAATATCCGGAACTTGTGCAGAAACACTGTCAGGATTCATTATTATTATTATTTTTTATTATTTATTATTTACAAAAAACCTGTATACACTCAACAAAAATAATCGTCGCGACACCACACTGTTCAATGCGAAATAGAAATGAAAATATCTGGCTTGCTTTCTATAAGAGAGAAAGATACAGACAGAGAAACATGCGACGCCGCACAGCTTACAATAGCTTCCTATATCAAAAAGTGTCGTGACAAAACTTTTCGTAAGAATTTTATCCGTCTAGCCCCCTTTCACAACGCGCGATAAGGAACTTCGTTCCAATAAAGAGAAAAAAAGGCGAAGCAAACACAAATGACAAAAAATAAGAAACGAAGAACAAAAAAGCAAAAATAAAAAAACAGAATAAGAAATAAGTCAAAATTGGTTTTCGGTAATTAACAATTAATAGCGAAGAATAGAAATGGGATGATAGAATGGTACGGCGCCACCTGTCATCTGTACTTCAGCCTTTAGGTTTTTTGAACTTCTGGCTGTACCATTTATGTAAGCCTAGCTAGTAGCTCTTATGCAGGCTCAACTGTCCTTTCACTATGTCCTTCTTGGAGATATATTTTCTTGGGGTACTTTAAATCAAAGTCTTTATATCAAATGACACAATGCTTCACATTCAAAGTTAATGTGAGGCTTTTTGGTCCCCTACTGACAAATAGATTCATCCCTATTTCCGTAAATGGGGGATAAGCAGAAAGATATTTGAAAAGTTAACAAAAAGGAGGAGAGGAATATGAGGAAATGGGCAATTAATAAGGAAAGTATATGGAAACTCGGAACATTGCAAGAAAGGTGAACATAGAAGAAGAATTCGAAACAATAGGAGTGTATATTTTGACACTGAAAGAAACAAAAAACGGAGAGGTAGGAGCAATGGAAAAATGTAACTTATACAGTGGGGTAAAACAAAATATGAAAGCTACATACTACAGAAAGAAATATTATACAAACTACAAAAATGAAATAGTTATCTACTAAGAAAGGATTAATCTGTTAGAAATGGAGGGTGATTAATTTTAAAATTGATGGTCATTCTAAAAAAAATTACTAGTTTGGCCATAATCTCCAGAGCTACTGACCTCCAAATTTCCAGAAAAATAAATAATAAGTTGTTTCCAAATATACAAAAAAAATTTTTTTTAATGACATCCAAAATGATTATAAATCAACCAAACGTTCATCATTTAATCACAAACATGAACGTAAAAAGTAACAATTAATCCAACAGGTGTCCTTCGCTGGTAATTTAACAGTATTAGCGATTATTGCATTAGTACCTACAGCATTAGTAGGAGTTGATTGATCACTGTCAGAGTCATGTTAGTGTTGACAATTCTTCGTTAATTATTAATTATTCTGTAAAATCTCTTGCTCGTAAACTGTTTTTCATGTAGGTACTCCCTTCAGTTTTTTTGGTAAATTTACATGTAATGGCGTGGTAAGTATGAAAATTGACACCAGTCTACTATTGCCATTTTAATTAAAGCAAGGCATCACACAGAATATTTTTATTTCGCAAAATAAAATAAGGGTTTACAATTTTATCCCCTTATAACATGAGTGTGCTGGTGGTATTTTTTCGCGTTCCAACTGATTATAGTAGGGTTATTGGGACAGTACAAAAATTATACCTTCTAGAAGAGGTGATAAATTTGATGTGCCCATGTACGATTCCAGAACGCGTCATAAATGCCATTTGAAACAAACTTACTCTAACTGTTTTTCAATTTAAGTGCTAATTATTTATTGTCCTATAATTATTATCATTGTCACAGGAACTTATGTGTTACCTAATCTCATTTACTGGTAGCTACCGATAACAGTGTAGTTATCGTACACATTATTGTCATCCACATTTTCCATATTCTTCATTTCAAGCGCAACAAAAATTTCATCAATTAACTCCTTGTAGACTAAATGAACGAAATTTATCTGCTCTGTCAATTAAAACATACAAAAAGTGTCAAAAACCATCGAGTATTCCTTTTTATCATTTATAAATTTGTGTTTTTTTCCAAAAATGCCTCTGTCTAGCATCTTATACATTAAAATGGGTAATCTAGTTGGTAAACCTTCTTCAAACAACAAGTTTCTAATATTTAATTTTTGTTCCATGTTCAAATAATATTTTCCTTCACTTTGGTTAGTGACAATTTTTTAAACAGCGATATATATATTATATAAAATGCTCACATGAACCCTACAAATAATGTTTTCTATTTACATTCCCACAAGGTAGAGAATGTTTCTAAAAACTAATTTAATATAATCTGGGGATAATGTAAATAAGTATAAAAGAACCCGGAGTAAACAAAGTTATATACGGTAACAAAAATAAGGGCATATTTATTGACGTTGTAACTACGTATTTAGAAATCGGGACCAGTAACCGAATGAGGTTTATCATATACCTGCTTAAAAAAACAAAATTAAATATCTTATGAAAACAATTTCTCGGGTACCTTGACAAAAAATAAACATGATATGATAACAAAAGTATAAAGAATGTGAAACCCTTTAAATCGTTTCCAGCTTATTCTATCTGATATTGCTTCAAAACCAACTATACATTTTCAACTTGGGACTCACTAACCTGTCCTCAACATTCTATTTTTCCCTCCACTGGTGTAAAATTTACTATACACATACATACATATACATTATATTTATAAATCTTCTCACCTCCAAGCTTTATAGTATCTTGCAAAGCCACTAAGTATCTGAATTTTATATACCTGCAAATTTTCTCCAAATATTTTTACTGTACCTCCTTCATAAGATCTTTTGTCAAAATAGGTTCAACAGCTTTATCTATATGTTGGACCAGAACCAGTCCTTGGGCACAATGAAAATAGTCGAACCAATACCAATACAGAAATAAATACCTACAAGGCAAAAAAGACAACAGTGTAGGAACACCCTAAGATTTTTATTGGAAATAAACCTCAGCAAGAATCGGTTGAGAAGTATTATAACTGGTTGAATACCTGGATCTTCAGAGAATGGGGCTATATAACGAGGATCTCAGCTGCAGAATTTGTGTCATAGAGAACAAGTCGTGGGTAATCTACATTTTATCTGTGAATCACTGGACTGAAGAAGATAAACTATTTTAGAATATTAATCTGGTATCTGAAACGTATGGCACTCCTACAATGGACCTCTATCGTCTACTCGACAAATGGTTAGGTACTAGATAGGTGGACCAAATGCGGTGGAGTATATAAAAGGTTCCAACAATAATCAGCAAAGATCAGAAACTGTCAGAAATAATCGGAAAAGAATTTGTCACAGCAAACAACGAGCTTAGTTTTGCATAATACCTCTCACAGAATGCTATGGTCGACCAGTTTCTGATCGCTGTTGGAACAAACCTTAAGGATTAAAACTCTGAGAAGATTGTGACTAAATCTAGAAAAGGCTATTTAAAGGGAAGAGAATAGAAGAATTTTCGGAATTCTTCGAAATCTTGTAAACTAAGAAAGTATTTTTAACATTCATTCTTACTAAAGCGGGACCTTCCATTCAGTATTGTTGACCGAAACATGTTTTTAATCCGTTTCCCAAACGAAAATAATCTTTTCATCTCTCAATTAGCAATTGGTACAGTTACAACTAGTCCGAATGCAATTGTGGTGTTAGGAAATCCTACTTGAACTATTAGTATCTCTTAGGGCCCGGTGCTATAGCTCCATCAAACTCCTCCTCTGCTGTTTCTAACGCAGCAGTAGACAAGTTCATTTTATACAACAATATTGTCTTTCTTGTTGTAGGAAAATATTTGAGACAGAACGCTTGGTCTTAGAGGGACCATGTTCTTCTTGCAGGTTCGTTTATAGGTCTTTGTCGTAGGACCTGGATTCTAATGGTAAGGATTTCTTGCAAAATAACTATCTTTATTGATAATATTATTATATTCATTAGGCAATCTATTGAATATCCATTTTCAAAAAATGCCCACTCCTACATTCTGCGTTCACATGCTCCTTTTAGAAACAATAAATAATTGAAATGCCAGGCAGTTGTTACATGTGAACTGTATAGAAATCGATTTAAAATGATATTACACTCACGGGGTATATTTTTAAAGGCACACACAGTATTGGTGCTTTTGTTATTTATATTGTATTTAAATATGACGCAAGAAATAATTTTATTATTTTATTTGTCTAACAATAACAACCAATAAGGAAAAGTAACTTTGATCCGACCACTAAAAAAAATTAATATTTTCATACTACCTACGTAGATAGGCTATTAAAACATTCTTATCTCAATAAACATTTTTAAATGCGTAGTAGAGCAGAAATTAAAAAACATGCCGAAAAATATCTTGATAAAGAAAACCAAGTGGATCTTTACAACTGCCAATACTCTTACCAATCATTATTGAAGGCGATAGGACCATCGTAGATTAATATAAGAAGATTACCTTTGGAGGTTTTCCAAGGCTATGAGTAGGTACATTGAAACTAGTACATCGCTTAGGTTAGCATATACCCTACATTAAAATGCCAATTTTTCCATACCTTTCCCCTTCTCTACGTATTAAATATCTTCATACCTACCTACTTATACACCATATCAATTTTCAAAACCCAACCTTGCCCTCCTTAAGTCCCCCATTACACCTACAATCGCTCATACGACTCACACCTCTTCAGACCACGTGTATACCTGTTATATCCTGTCACCTATGTTTGTTTCATGACGCAACGCGTTCACCGGCAACTGAAAGGGTTAGATTTCTTTAGACACGCCCGTACAGCAATATGGCGGAGGTTTCGATTGGCGGGACACGAACGCCTACCTTCGGCTCGACGAGTGACAGCTTACAGAACAACGCCTTCGTTGTTGTCTGTTCTGTGCACGATGTAGAGATGAGTGCTTTTAGTTTATGTGGAACAGTGAGTTTTGGCGGGAATATCTAGCTCCAAATTTTTCACGAACTTTTAACGATAATGTACAACTAGAGCTCGTAGTCTCAGGTTGAGTAATTTGATATTAGGTTTGCTCCAACTGAACCGTTCTGGAATCGTATCGAGTACTATATAGTGCGCAAACTCGAATTAGGGATCATTGATGGTTAAACACATTAATAATTCCACCACAATCCCCTTTCTGCTGGTACAGTGCGATATATAATCAGTAGAAGTTCAGACTTTTGACATGACGTATCCTAGCTATGACACTGGTTCCTAAATACCAGCTCCAAAAAAAAAAACAAAAAAAAAAAAATAGAAAAAAAAAAAATATATATATGAATGTTGAACAAAAAAAAAAATTAAAAAAAAAATAAACCTAGGTATAAAAAAATATATGGAAAAAAAAATAAAAAAAGATGATAATAATAAGAAATAATAAAAATAATAATATAAAAAAGACAATAATAATGTTACAAATATTCAGGTAAATCTACTAACAATATTTGTAAAAAAAAACAAACGATAATATAATGAAAGTACACACAAACACACACACAAAATGCATTTGTAGGTAAAACATTTGCCTGGCCTTTTGGTCTTATCCAGTGCCATCAAATGATGGAAAAAAAAAAAAAAAAATAAATACCAGCTCCTCTGCGGGTTGTCCATCTTTAGCTCAACGAACACGTGACTTTTCACGTGCTCCCGATGTGACGTCACTGCTTTTGATAAATGTTCGATTAGCATCGAAAATCATATAGTAACAACCATAGAAAAAATTGTAAACACGTCGCGGCGTTTACTGTCTGTCTGAACAGGTGGTGAAAAAGATGAATGACGCCGAGGGTTGGGAAGGGGGGGTTGGGAAAATATCGATTGGGATGTATCAATGAGTCTGTGTGTCAAATTGGGGAAGGTTTATGAGTGCTTTATACAATTTGTTTGAGGTTTAGAAGTTGTTGGAACGAATCAAGAAGTTGATTTTTTATTGTTGGTATAAAAAAATGTACTTATCAGTAGTCTTTTATAAATTTGTCAAAATATGATTCTTGGCGATTATAACTACCATATTTTTTGGTTAAGCATGAGCGTCGCATAAGCGCCTATGAGACTTAAACATTATTGTTAATGTCCTTCTAACACATTACGTTGGAAGAAATGGAAGGAAGGCAGGTCTGTGATTAATCCTAATTAAAATAACACAATAATGAGCCGTTTAAATGTATTACAAACGTTAACTTATATCTTTGACTATTAATGGATGCTTAGATTACGCGCAAGCGCAACCTATCACTCGAAAGAAATAACTGTGCTCAAAATAGGAAGCAGACGTACCTTTCCTAGCGGCAATGCATCTTTTTCTAATTTCCCAATGACAGTCCTCGTCAGGTCTGTAATTTGTTGTTTACGGTCAATTATCATTTATGAAAAGTGAATATTAATCTTATTGTTATATTTATTCAAATGATACAAAAATATGCCTTTATACACGGAAAAATATCTCAAGTATTTTCAGTTAGAAAAAGAAGCTGGTGATTATTAATTTCATAGCCTCTTGGCAAAATACGATCCTGATGATTTTATTCATTAAATTTAAGGATACCTACTGAAAACCCGGATATACGTCACAAATGATGACGCATACCAAGAAGGCTATTGAACGTACTATAGGTACTTTTCTCTACTTGTGATAACTCTGATATTATTTCGAAAAAAGTTACCACTAAAGAATGCTCCGAATACTATCAGCCTCTGTCACAAACTAGATGCCTATAAACTACCGTTTTCAAGGAGAAAACCACCAAATAAAAACTGTCTGAAACATTTTGAGGTTACTGGTGGCTTCAATACTGTTTACATGGACTTTACATTTGTGACGGTCGCTACCATTTATTATTCACTCTGCTTCTTTTTCTTTCTTTATTAAAATTGGCTTGCTCCATTTAAAACCTTCTACTAAAAAGGAGAAAAACAAGCCAAAAGTTTTAATTATCTATCGATAGAAGAGATACTTCCGATTCACTTAGTTTAAATCGAACTCGAGATTACTACAGAAAAGAAACTTGAGAATAGAGTCAGTTTTCTACCTCGCGACCTTTATCATTTAAAAAAAAACTCAATTATTTGCTCGCTTAAGTTTCTTTAAATTATAAGTCTATTACTCTAAAATTTATGCTATAGCTTAAGCTTACACTGTAACAAAAGCTGCAACTGTCGATTACTGAACCCATTATTTATGGCTATTATGGGTCTGTAACTAATTCTTCAACATTTAGAAGCATCTTAAAAGTAAGTTTTTAACGGACCACTAAAAATTTTCAGTTTGAATCCTTTAAAATTTTGACGGAAATGTGATTAGCGACTATCGATTTTGTTAAACTCTTAACGCCCCTCAAATGTTAAAGAAAGAGTTACAGAATAGACCCTCTATGTCAATATTTATATTTGAAAACAGTATCTTATCAATTCTAATATCCTCAACCAATTAATAGAGGCCAAATTAACATAACACATAAAAAAACAATGTTACCACCCACGTGATCATCCAAATATGTTTTCGTAGATATCTTAGTAACCGACTTTATGTTACAAGCTACCGTCCTACGCCGTTATTTCAACTCATGGACCACCCCCATAGAAATTGTCCATTGTTATCGCGTGTCAGGTTCACATTTTAACAATATGCGTGTTACTTTTATTTAATATTCGATGTTAATTAACGACGGGCAGGGCTAAAATCACTTCCTAACTTTTATTTCAGCTTACCAACTAGTTTTTCTTTATAATTTGTAGAATACCACATCGAAAATTCTTATCGAACCTGAGATCGCCTCACTATACGAAGACTGTATTTCATCTTATCGAGTAGATCTTCGAATTAGACAAATCCAAAGTATCTAGTGGGTAGTTGGGATCGTAGAATTTGCATTTGATGATTAGATTCATTAGTTTTAAGCATTTTTAATGAATAATTTAGAAAAATGTATCTTATATAAACGGACTCTGACATGCCTACAAGTTCATTAGTCATTAATATGAATTGTGACTAAGCTTTAGTGTCATGAAAAATCCTACAATTTCATGGATAGAGCGACATAATTTGAAAATAGATAAAATATAAAAATACACAACAAAATATATAAAAAATTCTGACTATAGATAATGCTATAATACAAAACATAATATAATATATCTATTATAATATCGTGCACTATACTAAATTGTAGTCTCCCTAGTATAATCTACTGGTCATTTACTTTTATAGATATGTCTATCAACAATTGTATAAAAAAAAGGACGCTTAAATAAATAAGTACATTGGTATAAGTGTAACTAATGTTAATGTGATGACCTTGAATTGTATTACAAATTTTATGCAGGTTAATTTTATTCCACTATATTAATTTGAATTACATTTGAAAAGCATTATTTCACAATATTCGAATTTATAAAAAACATGTATGCACACCATTTTTGGCGGCTTTTTCCATCAAAGGGATTAAAAATATGGGTCATCACATTAACAATAGTTACACTATATATTTTGCATTTTGATATACAATTACGTTTATATTTTTTCCTACGACCATATAGGAAATTAAATCGCACTCTCTACTCCGGCGGAAAGTTTCTCATATCATCATAGTGTCGCGAACTAGTGTGATATCATATCGCACGGTTCGCATGAATTCGATTAACGTGGTTTTCTTATTTAAATTTAACTACGCAATAACTACAAATACCTATAGCACAAAACACAAAATCTGGTCCTAAATTATTAAGATTCGCCAAATTTTGTGATAAAAATAACAACTAGGTGCGGCCGGAAATAGCTGTCAAATGTTATTATTTTGGGTATATGTATCTATAGTAGCTGCGTTCGTTATTTGCGTCCGATTAATCTTTTTAGTCTGAATCGTTCGTTTATTACATCTAGAGGTAGGGGAGGTAATTCTGGAGTGTTCGGTAATTCCGCTCAGATCAGTCGGATGTAAATCTGTTTGATCGGAATATTTTGACCGACTAGAAAGATTAATCTGTTTATCTGTCATGTTATGAGGTTATGTTGTAGTAACTTCTGTCATTAGATAAATCTCGTACTGTTTGTGGACCATGAATAGCTACCAAAATTGCCTCAGGGCTAGACATAGTCGTGAATAATGAAAAATAAAATCTAAAATGAAAAAATCGAACAAAAAAATCGTAGTCTCTAAATGATAGACACAGTCAAAAAGGAGGTTAGAAGTTCGTTTGGTCGAGCCGTTCGTTAATAGTAATTTGCTCAGATTAATCTGTGATCACGTGACCAAAAATCCGTCTCCTCTGCGATGCAAATAACGAACTCAGCTAGTATAGATGTAGGATTTTAGAAAAATCAAATTATAAAGAATTAAAATCTTCTATGCGTTATTTTGAAAATATTTTGCACTACAAACTGATTATTTTAAAAAAAAAGGTAGAACGTGTCGCGGGACACACGGTAGGAACTTTAGTTCTTTTTAAGCAAACATTTTTTGCATAAATGAATAAATACACATATTAATATAAGAATTCATTTTACTCTGGATGAAACTTCGTTTAACAAAAATATACAGTACCTACACTCTGAAAAAGATTTTCTTGAATAAAAGAAAATTTTTTTAGGATAAACAAATCTGAAGTTTGAATAGAGTCAACCAAACAGAGGTGTTAAGTTAAAATTTCGGTTTGTTTAAAATTTCAAACAAGAGTTTGGTATCATTCAAACTAATTGTAGTGTTATATAAACATTCAGGTGATTAGATTTAAGGAAATTATATCTCCAATCCAAACTCCAAGCTGTTTACTTCAAACAATTAATATTTTAATATAAACAATTGATTTCTTTAAAACGCTATGACCATCTCTTGTTTTGAAACTTGAGTTGTTTATTTTAAACAACTACAAGTTTAAATGGAACAATACATTTTTTAAAACTTCAAAATAATTTTTTTTGTGCAAACTCGAGTTGTTTAGTTTAATTGATGAAAATCAAATAATCCTTTTATTATGTATTTTTATAATGAGTCATATTAAAGAGTGTTTGTGCAGCAACCAAATTCGAAAAGTCTAGATTACTGAAAAGGTAATTTAAGTGAAAAGTCTTGCTATCTGTCCAAACATATTTATTGAAGAATTATATAACACAAACATAGAATCATTGATTTTGAGTACTACTACTACTTGTAAACACGTGTCGAAATATACAAAACTTAAAAAGTACCTACATACATATAGACGAATTCAAGGATTAATCTATGTAGACAACTAACCCGGTTAGTTTTGTACTGGGATACTATAATTGCCACTCAAATCACAAATATATACATAGCAGCAAAGCACTCCCTTAGGTGGGACAATTCACACACATCCACTAAATCCATAACTTGGCCACAGGTTAATGATGAGATCTTTTTTAATCTGTGACTTGGCAGTAAATGTTCAATTTTAAAATATATCCGTTGTATGCATACAAATCCATACAAAACATCATAATATAAATAAATTGAACTTTTAACGGGTTTTGTCTCTGATCGTAAGCATACAATACCTACGGTCCACGATATGAAAACACTGAGTACAGAGACAAGGATTGAGTACCTACTTACTTATTATCTGCAGTCCAACTACTACTATGACGAAACGAGAGGGGTGAGGTTTTCACGTTTCAATGCTCGTGATTGGGTGTTTAATTTCTTTAAAACAAAGAATTTAGAAATGTTTTTTAATTTCAAAGAAATATATTCTTTGAACCAATTATATGCAACAATGTAGAATAACATTATGGCATCTATACTTTCAAAGCAATGATTCATTATCTATAAGAATTTTATATTTTGATTCAAACAAATTTATATATTTCCAACAAATATTTCCTTAATATTTAATAATTGCCATATTCGAAACAAATAAATGTGAACTTTAATTTCAAACAATTCATAATCTATATTTAAACAGTTCAAATTTCTTCATTCAACACCTATTGCTTTGAGTTAAACAACATTTGTTATTATTATAAAATTTTTATTAAATAAATGTGATTGTTCAATTCAAACCAACCGGTTTCAGCGTAAATGAATATTCTTTAAGTTAAATAATTGCAATATTTGGAAAAAAGTTATCCAAATAGTAATTGCAAACAATTTATAATTTCAATTCAAACAATTTGAATTTTTTAATTGAACACTCAATTCTTTTGCATTTATTAAAAATTGTTAATTCTAAACAAATCACTTTCAAACAAATACGTTTACTTCAACCAAACAATCCTTTTTCAGAGTGTAGTATTAATTATAAATAAAAATAAAAATCTTATCATTAAGTTGATTGGCACAATAGTTATTTATGATACAAGTGCGAGAAGTTATACTTTTGCGCACGAGTTGCGAAAATGGCGGAATATTATATGAAATAATCCGTACAAATTAACAACAAATACTTAAAACAGAATAAAATGGGTATTTAAGGGGACCTTAGATTTTATAAAATTATGTAATACATCTGACGTTATAGATAAACAATTTGCATATTCCTCGCTGGTCGAGTAGTAAACAAACCAGACTCTCACGCGGTAGACCCGGGTTCGATTTCCCGCGAAGAAGTTTTTTTTATTGTTAATTTCATTTTTAAATAATTATTCTGCTTGTTATTAATAACGACAACAGGTAGACGTTTGAAATATTTAGCAGAATATTCATTATTATAGATAATGGTACGGTACCCTTCATGAGGTAGTCCGACTGGCAACATCTACTTATAACAGCATCGTATATTTAAAAAAGGGAAACCGTAGCATTATACAAATTGGACATTCAAGAGCTGTACGTTTACCACAAAAAAATTAGTGGAAACATAAAATTGAATTGTTAAATTTTTAATTTGAAGTTAGTTATATTACATTTTATAGAAATTTTTATTTTCTAGATTTTTCTTGTGGGTCGTAGAAAAAATATGCTGTTCGACTCGTGTGGATTGTCCATATCGCACTTGAACGATTGAGCACTTCGCCTACGGCGTCGTGCTCAAACTTCGTCCTCGTGCGATATGGCCATCATATCCACACTAGTTGCACAAACTACTATTTTTATCAAAATATGCCTTTTTACATTTAAAAACAACCTGCCAAATGTCAACTAAATTTATCCATTCATTTTAAATTTATCGAATTGAAACATTAAAGTTTTCAAAATTTCAACACCCTGTATTTCGAAAAGTAAATGTGCTAGACCCCTTAATCCTCATATCATTTTGTCCAATTTTACGAGAGGAATCTACATGCAAACGTTGTAATTACCCTTAACGTTCGAGATGCTTACATCATTTTTTTGCGCGATCGTATTGAAATAAATTCCGAATAAAATAATTTAAATTTCTTCGAAATGAACGAAATGTCAAAAGTGACATTTATACTTCTCGATCAGTTTAAAATATATTTTGCATTTTTCGACGTCTGAACGGTAAGAAAATGAGTTACCGACGTGTTAAACTTAGAAACCAGAAAAAACAACCTACCGTCCTGACAACCGATGCTGTAAATAAACAAAAAATATCAATCGCGCAAAAAATTATGGAGATAATAGTGAAAATTTATCTGAACAAATTCAAGTAGATCACCAGCCCTGCGAGTACCAGCTTTGCATAGAATTTTAATGTAGCATCGGTGGTTCAGAGAGAGATTCGGGAGAGAGCACACGCACGCAAGTAAGGCACATAACGAAACAACGTAACATAACGTAACAGTAGATAGAGCAATACAGTTTCTAGCGCACTACTTCAAAAATCTCCGCTTGGTGGCGCTGAGAGTGGCGCGGCAAATTTGAATGTAGTCATTTTTAGTATTTCAATGCAGGCCGCCATTTTTAGTCCTGTTGTAAAAGCGGCAGCCATTTTTAGTCCTGTTGTATATTTAAAAATCTGAAAAAACTTCAGTGAGATTCGATCCCACAACCTTCGCGTCTATAGCAAGGCATTCAACACATGCTGCCATAAGCTCTCATGCATATTATTAGCGAAGAAAGGTATTGGTGCTGCAATGTGAATAGCGCGCGCACCGTACGCCTCTTACTGTAAAATGTGACGTAGTCGAGAAAGATCCGTTTGGATGAT